>VWZN01011478.1:171615-196279 GCA_013396955.1 Regulus satrapa | reverse complement strand
TCTCTCCAGGGATTGCCTTACAGGCTAGGAAATCCTGCTATTGATAATTTTTTTTTCTAATATTCATGAACCCAAACAATATCTTAAGTAATTTAAAAATATTGACATTTGTTTTCCTGTTGTATTTTTGTGATGCTGTAGAGATTAAGTGCTTCCTTCTAGCATAGTGATTTTTATTGCAACATCACAATATTAAGATACTACTTCTACCCCACCTGCACCAATTTTGTCACTTTTCACATTTTCAGATCAAATTAATGGAGAAATCCAATTAGTAATCCCAGAACCCTCTATACTGTGGTTCTCCAAAAACCCTCCCTAAAGCCTTGATTTGTTTTTCCTTGATTTTTTGGGTCCCACCCCCCAAATTTCACAGAATATTCTGAGTATTACAGTTTCCATTTTAGAAGGTTCAAAAAGCTAATCCTGCTGGATGTTTTGATGGCTGTTAGTGAGAAAGAACTTAATGCACATAGTGGGTACTTCTGGAAACAGTCCCTATCCCTTTCCTGACTGTGGAACAGGAGTGCATTTTTTTTTTCTCCTGATGCATGGTATCACTGTTCTCAACAGAATAAGCCCCCTGGGCAGGGTACTCCTTGTCATTTAGTTCAAGAGATTCTCTGACTGGCAATATAAACACTGTACTGGACTACTTATTATCTTTGCCTCTGAGTGATTTTATTTTTTTTTTAAATTCTCACAAAGGAAAGCCTTATGGTTTTTTCCTCATTTGTTTGTGATTTCATATTTCCTTTGTTTGTCAGCATAAAGAATGGGAGAGTTCAAAATACTTTAGTGTCTTGATTAAAATACTGATAGTTTTTATAAAATCAAAAGATCAAGCTGTTTTTGGGAAAGATGCATTTCAGAGCAGCTTTTTAAAGTTAGCGGTTCTAGCTGCCATTAATTCCAGCTGTTTATGCCATGGACATAACATTTTTGGTGTAACTGTAGAGGAGAAAAAGTGAAAAGAAAAAAGGAAGTGTGCATTTACAAGGGACTCTGGCTCCTGAGAAGGTGAAGCCTGGCCCAGAAGGAAGGTGTGCACTTTCTGCTATCCTAATGCCTCAGCCTATTTTTTTACATAATTACTGGGTTGGTTTTACTTTCCCTGATGCTTTCTCTGTTTTTAGAGCCCNGCTTTATCTGTTTTTAGAGCCCTCTTTTTTTTTTTTTTTTTTTTTTTTTTTTTTTTTTTTTTTTTTTTCATCTTTGCATAAAAATCAGTGCACATATTTTAGCTGATCTCCTGAACAGCAAAACCCAAATGAGTTTGGAATGACACCCAAAAAAAGTTTCTAATCAAGAGAAGGGAATAAATGATAGGTGCATGTAAATCTGTGTAGCTTCATGAAAGGAAATGAGGCTGTTGTGCATTCTATTTTTAAAATCTTTCTTCTAATTTGAGGCTAGGTAGCAACATTCACCCTGAATTCATCCTTGAATTAATCCTATGGATTTATATAAAGAGCAGATTTCAGTCTTTGTGTTTTTAGAGTATATTAGTTTATCACTTTAGTAATGAGGAATGTAACTTCCTTTTCCCCTTTACTTTCCCTGCTCTAAATTCTAGAGGAACAATTCACTTGCCATTGCAAGGAGTGTTTGGCAGAACAAGATATGATTGTGCCAAATTGTTGATGATAGCACAATGCCAGATCATGCAGTGTTTCTACCTGTGGCCACATCTGGTACTTTCTCTTCCTGTTCTGTTGGGAGAGTTGACAGCACTGGTTCATTTTCTATGACTATCATTAGGGAAGGATACATCGTTTCCTTGTCCCTCTTGAGTGCTTCTGCCTAGAACAGTTAGCTGCAAAAGTTTTTAAATTGGAGATTGTAAAAAAGAGTTAATTTTCCAATAGTTTGAAATATGATTGATTTTAGTTTTGAGCTTATCAGAAAAACAGATCAATGATTTTTGAGTTCTAATTTTTAAATTAATATTTTAAGTAATTAATAACCACAGTTTGAATCAGATCTAGCTGGGAAAAAAAAATCTGACTTACACCACTGACCACTGTACCAAAGCCTGATAGTTTTCCCATTATACAAACCCATGTGCATAAATGTCAGCCTTCCAAATAAATGCTCATGCTCTTTCCTCTGAAACTTAGTAATTTAACTTCTGGAGTTAACTTCTGCTTTTCATTGGTGGGAGCTTAGAAAATAGCTTCAATTCATTCATGAAATATAGGCCTTTAAAAAAAATTAATTGGAGGAATTGAGCTTCTAAAATGTGGTAAGAATGGGGTCACTGGTAGGCTGACAAGCATTATCTTCAATTTTATTCTCTTTGGTTTTGTTTGTTTCCTTCTTTTTGGAATGAAATGATTGTCTCTATATTTTGGATTAAAGAGCATCTACAGCTTCTTAACCTGCTTATCTCCTGAAAAGATTTGTGCATTTGTTTCATACTGAATTCAGCTCTGAAAATAAAGAGTCAATGAATCTCCATAAAATTAAGGAAGTCATTGCACAGAAAGACCAAATAGAATTTTTTTTAATGCAAGTAATTTTTTCTGTATTACTATGGGTAAGAGGCACCATTATTAAAAAGGAGTAACTTTCACATAATTTAAAAGGATATGAATATTGTGTAGATCAAAACCTTAAATTAGTCTTCCATAGATGAATAACAGGGTAGAAATTATATAAATATAAAAGTCCATTTCTTTGTGCACTATCTGTGAAAACAGGGTCTGGTATCTAAGGGTTTCCTGGGAATATAATCATGTATGTGTATGCCATTTACAGATATTGGTATAAATGTATTGATATAAATGACTATAAAAGGTGCAAGACAATGAGGAATGACATGCTACATGTCACAAACCATTCCAATCTTCTTGTGCTGTTTAAGTAATTTTAGTTTGGTTGTATCCCTTGTGACATGGGGCCACTTCTTCCTTCTGGATTAACTCTGCAAGGACAGTAAATGAATGCAGAATTTGATATGTGGTGTTTGAAGTGTTTCAATAAAATGTAAAATATTAATAAGTTAATAATTTGCATTGATTTATAGCCTGATTACTTTAAAGGTCTTCTGAATTATGTCAGTCCTGGAATAATTTAAATAGTATATGAAAGGGTGAATAAAATAAGTGCAAATAAAATCACCTTGCTGCTCCTTTTAAATGGAAGAAGTATGAAAACAATCTTAATTGCATAACTTCTTGATCATTTTCTTACAGAATTTGGACCATTCAAGACTAACATTGAATACTGTAAAAGCTCATTTGCAGTCTCTGACAGCACTGGACAGCCTTATTCTAGAAATCATTAGAAAGTGTTAATTTAACATAAATCTAAGCTTTCAAAATAATTTAAGGGTAATCAGGAGTCCATAATATAGAAATCATTGAAGATCATTTGTCATTATGTTAAAAGGGGACTAGGCAGAGATCAGAAGCACTGGTTGTCCCAGTGCCCTCCCTTTCACCCCAGCATCAAGCTCTTTTGCACATTAAGCTTCTTACAAGTCTTCTGATTTTTCAGCTGTTGGTCCTGTTATAAATATATCTCTGCTTTGTAACGTCACAGTGTTTGCTCTGTGCACTGAGCCTACAGACCCAGGAAAGAACAGGGCAAAACTCCAGCTAATGGCTATGGGTGAAACAGTGACTGAAAGCACATAGATTGTAATTATTAGTGCTCTTATTATTTAAATATATATGTAGATTCTAAATTTTTATATAAATTTAAGAAATCCCCTGTAAACTGAGTATCTCAGATACCTTCCTTACCAGTTTAAAAAAAATGTATATTCTGTATTGTTACAGTATGAAATAGGTAATAGAATTAAAATTTTGAAAATAGGCCCTTTAAATAGCTCAATCCTTCCTGAAAATCCATGGCATATCCTTATAGATTGTAAGGTAACAAGGCAAAGTGGAGCAACAGTCATGAGCAATCCAGATTCATGTTTCTCTTTGGCTAGGCATTGAAATCTAAACAATGTGAAACCTCAGAACCCTATTTTTATAAGCATGTTAAATGTAGATATTTTTGAAAAATTCACTATTAAATAAAGTGCCAGCAGATGGCATTGAAGAATATATGTCATCATTCTGGTTTCTTGTAGAAGTAATAAGGTTTCCTATACCACAGATTTCTTCCTCCCATGCTTGCATCTCCCAAACACTGTGTGGAATTCACTTAAACACCCATTTTACAGGAGCTGGAAACCTGCTCTTAGGTGTAAGAAAACTTAAAAGGCTCTAAGCTCTTAGCTCCTTATATACTGAAGGTTTTATTTATCCTCTCTGTGGAGACAGGTTGAAAGAGCTGGGGCTGTTCTACGTGGAGAACAGAAGGCTCCAGCAGACCTCCTAACACCTTCCAGTGCCTAAAGGGATCCTGCAGGGAGCCTGGACAGGTACTTTTGACAAAGCCACAGGACAAGGGGTTATGGCTCCAAACTGAAAGAGTGCAGGTTTAGATCAGTATTGGGAAGAAAAGCTTTACTGTGAGAATGGTGAGGCACTGGAGCAGGTTTCCCAGAGAAGTTTTGGTTGCCCCATGCCTGTCAGGGTTAGTGGCAAAGCTGGATGTGACCCAGAGCAACCTGGGCTAGTGGAAGGTGCTCCTGCCCATGACTTCAGTCAGATGATCTCTAAGGTCATCAAACCATTCTCTGATTCCAACTCAAACCATTTTGCTGATTCTGTGATCCCTTTTCCTCTGATCTCAGCCGTCAGATGGAAAAATCCTATCTGGGTTGTCATCAGTAATTGAGAACCAGCACAGTGGCATGGGTCTCGTGTCATTTGTAAGTGTCTGCCATGGTTGTGTGCTGGTTGTGTGCTCTTCATGCCACTGCCAGTGAATTAATTCATAGCTTTAATGTCCCTTTCATGGTGACTGCTCCAGATTATTGTTTTGCCATTTCTACTTTATGTTTGCAGAGTGAACATGAAGAAAAGGAAGGGAAAATAAGAATGTATAGGAAAAACAGGAGTTAGTGAGGAAAAAATAAATGGGGAAATAAAGTGTTGAAAGAAAAATTATAATGAGATCAAGAGGATTTAGTTAGAGATCTCACATTGGTAATGAAAGGTGGCTGAGTTTTCACTTGGACTTAACAAAACCAGATCTGTTTTGTTTGCCTTTTGCTGTCATTTTTATGATCCAGAGATAATGGGTAGAAGAGACACAAGAAAACAGAAAAGAAAAAAAAAATAATAATGTGCTTCAAGAGAATAACACTGAAGATATTTAATTTTCATTTGCCTTTTTAGACTTTTGTCTTTCCCACCCCCTAAACATACATTTTTCTGTCTTGATTCTCTGAGTTTCCATTTTCTCCCTTTTTTTAATGTTTTGCATATATCTTCCTTTTTCTTTGAATGTAGATGGGATCCATATTTTCTCTTAGGTGTTTTTCTCCAGGTGAAAAGATTTTTATATCTCAACTTTGAAAAAAATAGTAAGAACTTCAAATATTCATCAACAAACACTGCAGATGAATCAAAGGCTATTTGATTATGTTTATTGCTGTAATAAAATGAAAATATCTGCTGGGATTTAACATGTTTTAGTACTGTTGGGTGATTTCTTCTTCCCTGTCTTGAATCTGACTGGTTTTGAAATGCCAAATCAAACACCCATCCAGCGAATATGCAAAGACGTGTCAGTTGCAAAAGCAGCTGCTTGTAGATTGCTTTACTTAAAATCTTTGAGAGGCGTGGTTGCCCAATGGGGAAACAGGCTGCAGACTAATTAAGAAATGTCATGTTTCTTCTTCCTTGCCTAAAATTCTCCATAGAATTTTTCTGTTATTAAGCACTTCATAAGATCCCAAGCCTACTGAACTTTGAAAACTTGCAAAAAGCTTTCTACTACAAGTTTTAATTAGAATATTTCCCATTCCAGCTCATGAAAAAACAAATATGTGACCTCTGATTGGTCTTCATAACCACGTACCTATCTTAAATTATTAAGTTGAGGGGTTTATTTAAATTGGTGCAAAGAAGCTCTGATCTTTTTTTTTCCTGATTTCCCGTATGGTATTTTATAACAAAGTGAAGGAAATCCATGTAGTTATACAGCATTAATCAAGCAAAGGTGTGAAGTGTTGGATTTATTGTGGCTTTTCATATTCACGGAAAACCAAGTTGGCATCTTTAATGCATTCACAGATGTCAGACATCCTGTGAATGGAACCAACATACTGTAGTAGGATTTAGTTGGCAATAGAGTATAGCACAAAAAGGGAAAATTGTTTGGCTGTAGGATAGACAGTGGCTCTGAATGTGCCTCCTAGCCAAACAGTCACACTGAGCTGATTGTGTTATCACAAATTCATCTTTCACCCATTTGTTCCCCATTCCATCTCACATTGACCTCTCATTTTCAGTGTGGTCATCCAGTGACCTTTCTGTCCAATCCTGCAGTGCCAGCAGGGATAAAATATTATGTTTTGACTGATTAAGCAAAAGGTTAGTTAGAACACCCATCTTTTTTTTTTCTTTCTTTTTTTTTTTNNNNTTTTTTTTTTTTTTTTTTTTTTTTTTTTTTTTTTTTAACCACATGATGGAGTTGTGGGAAGAATTAAAGAAAAAAACCAAATCATGAAAGCTTGAATAACATGAGTTACATTTCTACTTATGGAAATCTTAAGAAATAGTAGAGTTTACTCACTTTGAAGTCCCTCAGTAAGAAGAGGAATAGAGCACAATCATCTATAATATTAATATTCTTTTATTCATATTAAAAAATATTTTCTATACAGACATTTGGTTCTGTGGCTTAACTGCTCATCCTTCTAGCCCAAAGCACGCTTCTGCACACAGACAGCATTTCTGTCGACTCTCAGAGCCTCTGTTTGTGTGTCATGTGTGACTGGAGCAGCTCAGCCACCTGGCTGCAGACCCGTGGGAGCGAGAGCAGGGCAAGGATGGGCCACAGCACTGAGCTGCAGCTGAAGGCAGGACTGCACCAAAGGCTTCCTCTCGAGTCAGCAGCAAAGAACCCACCACTGCTGACTCTGGAGGCCAAACGGCTTCGTGTGCTGAAACCTCAGACCTGAGAGCAGCCACGCCGAGAAACAACGCTGGCCTGCATTAGATGGGATTTACGTTTGTCTCCCATGCCACCGTTAGCAGCCACAGAAGTTCATAAGAGCAGGACAGTCAAATGTTGTCCACATACTCTCACAGATTTCAGCAATTTGCAATCCAGTCTTTCAAAAATTAAATTTATTACTTTCCCATTCAATAGGCCTTTGTGGACTTTTCTGAGTTTATCAGTTGTTGAACAAATGTAAATTTTAGTTCCTCTAATGCCTTGTTATGACTTCAACAACTATGCTGCACAGCACAGTAACATCTTTTCTTCAAAAATTTCTACCTATTACTTTCACTTGATGCACTGTAGCCTTTGTTTTGGAAAAAACAATGAATGCTGATTCTGTATTTACTGTCTTCATTCCACTCAGGTTCTAAACATCTCTATCATACACCCACTCAGCTGTCTTTCTTCCAGGTTGAAGAGCTGTAGTCACTACTTGTATGAAAACTATTCCACCCCTTAAATGATCTTTCTCTCTTTTTCAGTTCTACTCTGTGTCTGGTTTTGTGATGAGAAAACGAGAATTTGGAAGGTTAGAAAGAGTGACTTATTTCACATGCATGGTCACAGGTTACACACAAACCGTAACAACTATAACACAAAATCAGGCATGAAGGTTGCAGTAGGCAGGATTAAACTGGTGTTATGACTTCTGGAATAAACCCACAGAGTGTTAGATCTTGAACTTGTTGTTTTTTTCATGCTGTGCTATTTATGTAATTTTATGCTGTTTAAACTAAGCCTTTTTTTCCCCTCTAACATCTCATATCTTATTTTAATTGCTTTAGAGCCTTTTTTTATTATTTCTATGTATATTTTCCATTCATTTTACCCTACAGGCAGAGCTGCAGAGTTCTTCCAGCACTGAGAGCTTTGTCTCCTTTCTTTCTGTTCAAAAGTAGTAAATATCTCATCAGACCATAAAGCCCCCCCTCCCCCCACCCCAGAGCATCTCACTGTTTGTCCCTACTCTTACCACTTTCTCTACAAAGAAACCTGTACTATTCAAATGGCTGGAATAAGCAGTTGCCACTGACAGATTTTCCTTTAGGAAATACTGTGAGATTATTCTGATCACACAAATAATGTACTAAAAGCACCTTTCTTCCACATATTCTAAAAGAAATCAAAAATATAGAGCAAAGGGTCTTTTCACAGTATCTAGGAATTTAGGAGCAGAAATCCTACTAAGACATCAAAGAGGTGTGTCTTTAACTCCCTTGGATGCTTCTGAAACTTCCATCCTCAAAGCTTGTCCTAGAAGGATTATAAACACAGGCCAGCAGTAGGAATGTGTTGCTCTGTTTAGCAATTGTGCAGGAGAGAACTGTGTTTGAACTGCATGTGAACAATCTCCCTTAAATCACTGCCTGCATCAAAAGATTGGCTCAAGCCTCTTCTTCCTCCTTCCTCCCCGTTCCTTCCCAAACTGGCCACGTCACAAGGGAGCATTTCTGGATATCTTGAAGGAGGACAGACCTAAAGAAGGTTTTTACCAGCTGCTTCACTTGAATAATCACAACTGGAATTATTTTACATTATGTAATTAGGTATTGTGACCTGTACCTTCCCCACAAAAGGAGCAAACCAGGTGACATATAATCTACAGTCTAAGAGGGCTTTTTACAGATGGGAAATGCAGACCCAGTGCAATTTAAGTGGTTCTCCCAAGGACACAGAAAAGGAATAATGTCTAGGGCATTAGCTTGAGCCTTGCCTGTTTTACTCAGGGCCTTGTCAGATGTTTCTAAAGGTCCTTGTGTGCCTTAAATATATAATTATATTTTCTTGCAGTAGTATGAGATAAATGCATTAAAAGTTTTGAAGTGTTCTAAACTGTTGTTCTGGCACACAGGTAAGAGGAGAAAAGATAAGTCAGACCAGGAAATTCTTGGCTTGTGGATGATTAGCATAGCAACTTTGTTCTCCCTCTTCCCTTCTCTCGCTGTAATTACTGGTTGTGACCTACCACATACGATATAATGACTGTGTTGTTAACATGGAGCTTAAGCTCAGGCACTTTCTTGGGGTGAACTTGATGTTTGTAAAGGTCTTCCTCCATCTTCCACTCTTGATAGGAAAATGGGAAGGAAGGGAATGGAAATGCTGCGAGCTCATGCAGCAGGACATACGTTGTCTCAAAAATGTTGTCTTTACAAGCTGATAAAAAGACTTCAATAAATAAACCCATATAAAGGATCTAATAGTTTTTGGCTATTTACAGGAAAGGAAAGCAAGGGAATGTGAAGGAAAAATAATAATAATGCAATCTTCCATTTTCTAACATGGACAGTTGGCAATACTGTGCTTTTCCAATTAAGATGATAGCATCTGTACTACTGTAATCCTTAAGGTTGTAAACTGTGTCATGTTGCCCAGAGTGGATTCATCAGTCAGCTGGCAATAATTTATATGTTTAAAAAGAAAGGCATTCCCCATAATTTTACTGTAGGGTTGCTCTGTTGTCTTTTGTTTTTGGTTTGTTTTTTTGTTTGTTTTTTTGGGTTTTTTTTCTCTGTGGAAAATAATTTCTCTAAAGCATTGTACTGGAAGAAAAACCTGCAACAAAAGTAACAAAAATATCTTCCTTTGTCTTCTCTTCCCTGTTCAAAAATACCTAATATAAATAACTAAACTGGGGGTTTAATGATTTTAAGCTTTTTTCTTTTTTTATCCACCAGATTAGATTGTTTTCTGTATGCTGGAGTTTATTCCTATGGTGTGGCTCAGGCCAGCTGCAGAGAGGGGACAGAAGAGTGCAACTTTAGAAGGGAAGGCCAGTATGGCAGGTGGGGCTGTGTGACAGCTGCCACCAAGACAGGTAGGGCAGGGCATAGCAGAGGGTGAAAACAATCAGCACACCAAGGGGCTGGGAAATCCTCAGCAGTGAGGAGTTAGGAAGGTGTAACCTAAACAAAGAGAAAATGAAATTGCTTTTACTGAGTTGTTTTCCTTAGTCCTTTCTCTGGCATCCAGCTCAGTGTTTGGATTAGTAATGCTGTTCTCCTGCAAATGCATAACAATGTCTGCAAAGAAAGAACTGCTCTTTTCTGAGGAGATAGTTTGGTGTCTCTTGTTTGAAAAATTGGAACAAATCTGTCAGTAATTTCAACAGTTCTGTGAGATTATGAAATTTATTTTCCTTTCCTCCACATCATTTGTATCACGACTTCAGAATTAAGGTTCAAGTCTGAACAACTTGCCTGCTGAGTCAGGTTTTCTATTGGGAATATATTGGAAATATACTGGGACTGCTTAATGCAAAAAAAGCCCCACTAGAAAGAAATTGAGGGTTCTCCTGGAGCTAACAAACCTTCCCTCACATAAGTTCCTTGTTTGAGCCTGGTGTAAGGATTCACACCTGTGCTGAAATGGGAATGCTGAACACCTGTGCTTAGAAGGCAGAAGAGGTTATAAAAGCAGGGAAAACGGTAAACAAGCTGTTCATAACTTCAGCATTCAGGTAAGTAGGGGCCTCTGAAAAGTTCTTTCTTAATCTTCTTTTAGTTTTGTGGGGTTTTTTGTTGCTTAGTTGGTTTATTTATAACGTGGATTTAAATTCTAAATATTTTTCATGTATTTTCCCAAGATGCTGACTTGTACTGATTCCATATTGTTCCTTGCTTTCCTTAGTGAGCCCTGCTAGTTTTTCTTGGTTTGTGTAGTTCCCTTCCGTCATGACTGGAAACAGGAGTAATCACAAAGGGGGAAAAATTGTGATTTTCATTTTAAGCTGTGAGTGTCAGCTGGTGTATTGGCCAGAGCTGCTCTGGCAATTTCTGTCTGACCCATTCCTACACATCCAAGAAAAGCCAGTTTGCACCCAGCATTATTTCCCTAATACATTCAGTACCAGTGACAGGCTGGTTGTGTGTTATCCTAAACAGATTTTTATGAGCATGGTTATATATATTTTTAAAGAAAGAGTGATTTGAATGCACAAGGTAAGTAATCATCACAACCACTGTTCAAATGTCTGCATTTTCAAGTGAGTGGCTTCTCTGTAACAGTAGCATGAGAGGGAGCTGGAATTTGCCAGGAAGGTGGTTGAGGGTATGGGAAATGAGGGTTTTTTCTTTAATTGTGGAAAACACAATTGCATCTAAACTTTAGCTTGCTTCACAGAGGTGTATTGAGATCCTGTGACCTTATATGAGCCCAAAAGAGCAAATAAAATGTCTTCCCATCAAGACAATTTCCTCAAAGCTCTTCAGGGTTGCAACTTCACTTAAATGATTTTGAAAAATGCAGTAAACTCTTCGTTTCATTCTCAGAAGCAGCCTAAAAAAGTTAGATAAAATCATTATTTAATATCCTTTGATGCAACAAACATGTTTAATGGAAGGGCACAGCCAGCTTTCTCTCCAGTAAGGCAATACCAGATTCCATTAATCAACCCCAGCCTTTAGAACAAGGTTTTGTTTTGGTTTTTTATTTCTGATGAAAGAGATTGCTATTCTCTTCATTGAATCATAGAGGCACAGTTGACTTGCCATGAACTTTGTAGATGTCGGTGACGCTTCACTAGAATAGAGGAGAAGCTTCTCTTTCAGTTTGATACCCACTTCCATACAGCCATCACGAGGGCACCTGTGCAGCATCCACAGGGTTTTGTGTTGGTTTTGGATGAGTGAACTGCAAGTGGCTCTAGACTCTTTTTCATCATAGGTCTTTAAAAGATGGGTATTGACAGTGTCAAAGTGACTTGCATTGATCTCTGTTCCTCACTGGCTGCTCCAGCTTCATCGCTAATCTCAGCATATTCATTGTTTGAATTAGTTTATTATTAGAAGATGAACCAAGATTACTACCACACCCCTACTAATCTCTCCCCCCTCATCTCCCTGACACTGAAAGCAACCCATAAACCTTTTTTAAACCTGAAAAGTTTCTTTTTTGGTGTAGCTGGGAAAGTATAAATAGATGGGGATATACCTGAAAATGCTGCTAATAGATTAGTGTGTATAATGCTCAAAGAAGCTTAGGTACACAACCAAACAGGTCTGTAAAAAAATTGCACAGGATGTTCAAGAGCAAGGAGCAGTCTGTTCTTACAAAGTCGTGCCATGCAGACTTACTGGCAGGAATATTTGCCTTGCCAGTAGTAACTGCAAATTCCCAGGCAAGCTTCTGTGGCAGGGCAGGTGTGGGGCACGGTCTGCTGTGGGAAGCATCTCGTGGGCACAAAGAGCACTGAGTCACTTTGCTGAAGGACTGCAATGCTCTGGAGAGCTAAGCCAGTCTCACATAGGTGCATAGACCTTGCAAGTGCCCCCTTGACCTTGGAGAAGAGGAACTGATGCTTGAGTAGAGAAAAATCACAGACTCACACCAAATATTCTGAATTGGAAGGGACCCACAAGGATCATTGACTCCAACTCTTAAGTGAATGGCCTGCACATGGGTCAAACTCTCAGTCTTGGCACTATTAGCACCAGGCTCTGACCACTGGGCTAGTACGGAGCCTAGATGTCCCTCTGCTGTGTGATGGGGAAGAGCTCTTTATAATATTTATTTTGTGTGGGAGGCATTTAAGTACTGGGGTTTTTTCCAGTTAAATAAATGGCTCCAGCTACAATATCTTGTGTTGGGTGGAGAGTCTGCTGCTTCTAAGCATGGAAGAGAGGTAGAAGCTCTAGAAAATGGCTGGGAAACCTTTTCTTTTGAAGGCAGAGCTAAAACCTGCAGGGGCATATTAGACAGGAGTATAAAGTCTTACACTGAGACATTATTCTTGTTATTAATCAGTGATTAAATAACAGTTTAGCTGTATAAATTCCTCCCACTTTCAAAGCCCAAAAGAGATGTCCTCATTTACTTCAGCCAAGAATTTGATATAATAATTTTGGGAAGCTTTCTGTTTCTTTCATGTTCACAAGAGTTCTGTTACGTAAAGAGATGTGGCATGAATGTTACCTGGCCCAATTTCTGTGTGTAATTAATTGACTTAGCTTTTTTCCTCTGCATGCAATTCCACACACAAAAGGATGTTTTAAATCACAGCCAATTTCTGAGAACACTTTGAATGAATCTTTTATTAAAAAAAAAAGGAAGAAAGTTCTAAAGTTCCAAAATCTTCTGTTTCTTTTATTCCCACATTATACAATTCTGACATTTTTAAGCAAGCAATATGGTATTTTTCTACTGAGCCTTCTAGTCCTAAGCTTTCTGTTTATTCCAGAAATATCAGTTATTCTACACTATTTCTTCTATAAGAATCTAACCCTGTATACTTTACTAAAACTTCTTATTGGGATACTTTTGTCTGACAAATGCAGCCCAAAGACATCTACATCAGGATGGTTAATAAAAAAAAAAAAAAAGCTTAAGGATGAAAGGAACTTTTTATATAGCACACAAGTATTGTTTGTAGGTCTCCAGATGGTGTTTGGCTGAGCCTTGGATAGAATACCAAGGATACTTTTCCTGGAATGACAGTGTCACAAAGTCATTTGAGTAGTAATTTGGAGCAATACCTGTGTCTTCTGGCATATGCTGGAAATTTTAATTCAGGCTCACATGTGTTGAGAATAAACACTTGAAATCACTAGGCTGGTAAAATGTATAAGCTACATTTTATGACCTTGAGTTGAGTGAAGTTGTAGTATCAGCAGAAGCATATTTTGAGTTGCAATAAAAATGGTCTCTCTAGAGAAAGTCTCTGTATAGAGAGGAAATTTGCTGGGTTTTCTTTCAAAATGCTGATTGGAAGACAATAGGGGTCTTCATCAAAGGAGAAAACTTGAAAAGAGAAGGAAAATAAAAAGGGCAAGTGTTTGAGCTAGATACTGAATCAAGGAAAGAGAAGGATAGAGAAAGGATATAAAAACAATGTAAGTTGGGAAAAAGAAAATGATGCAGAAAACAGCATGCCAAAAAAGGGATAATAAGATTACGGAAAAGAACAGAGTTAGCAGGTGAAAAAGCATTAAAGCAGTGCTGGAATTAGGCCATTGCTGGACTGTTGCAGTTTTCAAAAGAACCTTGAGAGCTCTAGTAGTGAGGGTCAGGCTAATTAAAACTTGTCCCTCTCCAATTCGGATGGTTAAACTCTAGTACCAATGAGGAAAACTCAGAAAAATGCAGAATGAGGAAGAGATCTCCAGCATGACGAGGAACACACTTGTAATACCAAATATAAAAGGAAAATATTTTTTCCAAATTTTTCCAAACTATTGTTTCTTTCTTTGCAGAACACAGCGAATTATCGCTGACATGGAACACAAATGGAATTCAGTCCATTTGTCCAGTTCCAACTTCAAACACCAGGTCTGAGGAGACTTCTTAAATGTAAGTCATTTGGGTATATATATATATATAATATTTTTTTCTGAATTTAATTATAAGTGCATTGATTTGGGGGCAAATAAATTGAATTTTTGTGTGTTACTGAATAGTTGAATGTACATTTTAAAAAGGAAGCTCAGAGCAGGCTGTATCACAGGATCATGGCTGATTCTTCTTTATAGGGTCTCCTGTAATTAACATTATAAATACTATAAATGAGGAAGGTATTTATTATGCAAGGTCTGCAGCTAACTACCTATACTGGGAGATCTGATCCTTCTCGTTGATTTTATCCATCATTGAATCATGGAAGAAAATAGGTGAGGCAAAGGATTCTAGATTTTTTCCAGACCAGAGTCTTCTTTTATGTAAACTAGGTTAATACTTTTTTAATAGCAAAGTTTTAAATATAAGGCTAGAAGAAAATGTTTTAATAAGCATTTTTTTACAAAAACCTAGTATATTGGGAAAGTAATCACATGGAGTAAAATATATGCTAAGTATTTTTCATATACGGTGGGAAATACTACTCAGCACACAAATTTATGGGCCACACTTCTTGTGTTTCACTTACACCAGTTTAAGGGAGAGGCAGCTCTGCTGAAGCAATGCTGATGTGAAATCCACTGAGCAGCTGCCCAAGTGGCGAGGGGCGTGGTTCGGCTGAGTGTGCAGACACATGCTGGAATTCATTCCCGCTCATGGCATATGCTTACATGTGCCATTGCTTCACTCTTGCACACAGTTTATGTCAGCATCATCCAAAAACAGCAATATCCGTCATTTCAGAAAGAATTCAGAGCTGTAGGCTGTGGGAGTAAATGTATTCCCATCGGCTTCTGGGCCCTCCACATGGGGTGAAGTGCTGCTTGTGTCTACACTCAGCCAAAGGCACATCCTCCAAGCTGTTGAGAGAAGCCTTTCCCAGCACCAAGAAGGGCTTTCTGTAGCTGGATGAGGTGCTTTAATCTTGAATTCTTTTGGAATCTCTTTTTTGTATTTAGTAAAATTCAGCTATTCCATTCATGTGTTTAGATAATATAGTGATTGGCACCTTAGAAATACTTTAGACAGACAGATAAAAGGATTCCAAATGCATCCTTTGTGAAATTTTTAATAAAAGATTTTGCATTGTCCAGTGATGAAAACAAATCATCTGTGGAAAGACAAAACTGGTTTTGATTGGTATCATTCACTGAGGATGTTTGTATATGTTTGGTGTCTGATAGCATCTTAAACTTAATCATTTTACCATTTCTAGCAACAAGACATGTCACTTGACAAGCATTCGTACTTTGTATCTGCCTCTTCTATTTTTTCTTTTTTTTTTTTTTTCCTGAGCCTCGAGGTCTGTGCTGTATTTTTCACACGATGCAATTGATGAGCAGGTGAAGTTTTCTGACAGTAAATTGTTTCTTTACAAGCAACACACAAGTTTTGGATTGATTTCAAATTCCAGAGAAACAAAAAACTCTGAGAAAAACTTATTTCCTTCAGGTTTTTTCAACAAGGCTTAAACCAAAGAAACCTCTCCATCACAGGTCTTTTGGGGATCCAATACCAACAGTCATTCTGACTGGACTTGACCTTGCTTTGATTTTCTTTTTGCTGCACTGACATGCCTCCTCTTCCCTAAATTATGAATTCCTGAACTATTCACAGAATAGTTTAGTTTGGATGAGACCTTCAATATCATTCTGTTATCCTAATACTATGATGAGGAGGAATTTTGTAAGTGTTCAGTGTATGGTGACAAGTAGTGTATTTTATAAATTAATTTCAAGTTAATGTTAAATTATGGAATTGCATACTACATACACTTTACTACTAAAAGAGTTCATCATATTTAATGTTATTACAGTGAACACCAAAGGAATTAATAATGATTTGCACTTCTTATGGAGTGGTACCAATGTAGTAAAAAGAAGGTTAGCCTAATTAAATTCCACAAACCACTTTAGGGCTCTGCTGTATTGTGGAGGCTGTTTTTTTATCTTAATTAATTCTGAATGAAAGGTTTCTGAAGTGTTTTAATATTGTTCAAAGAGGCACCTGGAAGTATTTAATTTTTTTATTTTTTTTTTAAATTTTTTTTTTTGTCCAGGATACTTTGACCATGCAAGCATCATCTTTTTCATGATGAGTTCATGCATGCTGTATAAGTTACAGTAAATAATAATCAGCTGAATATTCTAGTATTTTATTGAGAGAGTTGAGAGAGTTGAAGTTGTATGAGGATATTGCTGTGTTCTGATAAGAGAAAACTTGGGGAGCCAACCTGAGGCCTAGAAATCCAGTTCACTTTCTTGCAGCACACAGAGGTGCTGGATAATGCATTATGGACTTAACTCCCCTTTGGAATTGCTTACAGTCCTCATTCCTAGTGCACCACATTTGGCTTAGATTCTAGTTTCCACACATCTGACTTCCTGATGATCAAGAGCTGTAGTTCAAGGGGTGAAAGGGGGGTACATTTTGGCATGTTATTTGTTTTCTGGTTCTTTTTAATTGTCATAAAGCAGGGAGGTAGAGGACATCTATTGGTAGCATTTTGGTGACCTGCCTAGTTCCTTTTCAGCTTCCCTAAATGGTTATTGAGTAATACAAATATTTTAGACTGGGAATTGCACCAAAAAAAATAGCTGTGTAAAAAGAAATGTGAAAATTTGTGGTGCCTCTCCTTCTACTAAAATTCTTGGAAATGTTTTTACTTTTAGCTTTCTCATTGACCTGTTTGGAAATCCTATTCAAGCTGGATTTTAAAGTCCCAATTCCCTTAAGCACATGCTTCACATGTTAGGCATGTGTTTAAATTCTCTTGATTTAGTGTCATACACTTAAGGGCATTGTTGAATAAAGACGGGCATGAGCATGTAATGCCTTGCTGATCAAAGGAACAAAACTTATTATTTGATCTACATTTAATGCAAGTTAGATCACCTATCCAGTAGTCAAGAATTTACTAAATGTCTCTATTAAAGACAGTTCCTGATTAAGCTGTGTTCTTCTGGCTATGGAAATAGGAAGAGCTGCATAATAATACAGCACATTTCTTAATATTTTTTATGGTATTGGTCATAAATTTCATTTTCAAGTGCTATATACTGCTATATTCAAATAAAAGAAGGGATCAAGACAGTAAAAATGAAAAGAGAAGAAGGCGTTTGGCTCTTAAAGCCATATATTCAGTCAAAAAGCAGAATGATTCAATATGTTTTATGTTCTTAATATTTTTTTCTTTCTATAAAGAGTACAGTATGTAACACATCTCTTCTTCCTTACACTAAAAATTTATATTCAGGATACTCTAATGAAGTACATCTTGAGTCTCCTTTTCATGGCTAATGAGGAGACAACAAGAATTTGACTAATACTAGTACAATTACTAGAGCAGTGAAGCGTGCATCTCTGATTAGATGTGATAATTTGCAAGGCTGGGCTCTTCACATTAAGTTTGCAAACAGTTTAAAAATCACTTCCTCTATTTATCCAGCTAATCTCTGTTTAATGACTCCAGACCTGACAAAAGAAAGAGAAAATGTCTCTTAAAACCCTATACTTCATTTATGAAGCTTGTATGTAGAGGAGAGGTGTAATTGATAGGAATTTTTTTCCAGAACACTTAGAGTAAGCCATGCAGCTGACTTTTTACTATGCAGTAGTATTTTTATTATTCCTGTAATACTCAGTCTCCTTTGCACAAAGCTTTGTTGTCTTTGTCCAGGTTTAGAAGTATATTTCTACTGATTTTTGGCTCTTTTGATTTCTTTCTAATTTGCCTTTTGAATTAAGTACTTGATAATCCATAGAGTATGAATATTTTTGTTGGATTTGCCTTTTTTTCTTTTCCAGGAAAGGTTGGTAGAGTGACTGGGGATGGTTCTGTTAGGGAATTCTTCATCAGCCATCAGCATCTTGGACAGGCAGGTTTTAAAAGGAATCAGGCACATACCATTCCAGATTTTTGAAATATTCCTTTATCTTTGAGGCCTCTGTTCACCATTCAGACTTGAAGCAAAGCTGGCTGAAATAACATGAGCTATGGTAGAAATTCTTGATAAATTTAGTTAAGCAAGCAGAGTAGCTCTTGCTGTCAGTAGGTGGCACCTGTCCTGAGGCAGGAGAGAGAGTGCATTTGAAAAGGATAGCCTGCAGTTTCAGTCGGGCCTAAAAAGAGATGCCTTCATGCAAAACTCTGTCCCAGGACATGCCACTTATAGAAATAACTAATTCTAGTGTGGCTGCAGAGGAAGAACTTCCATTAGAGGATGTAAATGCGTTTGCCAAGTCACTTGGTGTGCTCATATTTGGACCAAGAGCCACTGTGTTGTCTCCACATTGCACAGTGGCATCATATGATTGCAATTGCTTTTAGGATCCTCTAAAGCTGAGTAAAGACAGATTCAAAACCATTATACTGTCATAGAGAGGGAGAATGTTTCAAGACTCTGACTCCCACAGATATTTTTGGGAGTTTTGTCTAAAATATGTAAATCAGAAGCATGGAAAGGGGATCAAATGCTCAGCCTGTTGTTTTGTATGTACTCATTTGCTTATACAGCTTCCAGAGAGCATGATCAGCTTTGTCTAAAGTATCTTGTTAAAGATGGGCTCTGGGATTTCCCTGTCTATTTTAGTAAGTGATACCTACTACCCTTTTGTTTCCACTGAAGAGCAGCAGTTGCTGCAAGAACTGTGTGTAACAGATGGAAAATGTGCATCAACCTCCTTCTGGACCCATGGAAGTTATTTGTGTCAGAGAGAAGGGAATCCTTAGAGAAGTTTTGACTGACTGCATAGAAAGGCATCTTTAAATATTGAAGGCATCTCCTCTTCTGGACACAAGAGATAAAGACAGTTGTGACGTTTAGTTCTTGGGGATGGCAGTTTCTAAAACGGATCTGAATTCCCAGTGGCAGAGCATCCTCCCTGGAGATGAGGATATAGAAGGGTGGAGGCAGTGCAAAATGACATCACCTCTTGCTGTTACTAATGTGATGGAAAATGGCCAATGCAGCTTCAGAAATGGGAAAAGCAGATAAAGGATTTTCTTCATTTTTGCTCTATAGTCTCCACTGGTGGTCCTTACATGGCCAACTACGTGATTTCACTCTTCCCCATTATGAAGTCATGCGTTTAAGGACCCGGAGGTGGTATTTGAAAGTGTCATCTCTTCAGAGAAATAATTTTAAAAAAAAATAAAAATGGTTCCTTCTGCCTGGAACTGGAACTAAGAAAGCCGTTTTTCAATGAGGAAAAATTGAAAATAAATACACTATGATCAGGGCTGCACTAAGTGTTCCTTGCTCCCTATTCTTGTTCTTGAATTTGGGCAAGTGTTCCATGTAATTGGTATTACTTTGGAATAATAAGTATCTTGCTTTTAATCAAACCAGCAGCACAGGGAAACAAAGGACTGCTTTTGCTCTTGCCCAAAAGAGCAAAACCCTGGAAAGCAGCTTACCCCCCATGAGTGAAGGTGAGGGACTGCAGTGTTTCCATGCAGTTGGATTGTACTTGTGCTTAGGGAAATGTTTCCTCACCATCGCTCAGTGAGAAGTTCCAAGCAGATATCCAGTACTGTCTCTAATCTCCAGAGCTGCCTGTTAAACTTTGAGGAGAATTACCATGTTACTTTTTCCTTCTTCCCTGTGCCTTAAGGCAGAATGCACAGCGTTGGAAGGGTGGAGTCACTCAGTCTCCAGCTGCCTGCTGTCTTTGGGTGTTCTGTGCTGGGATAGAGCATTTAGGAGCCATTGAGGCCACAAAAGATTTTTAGCATGTTTGCTTACAAACAGGTTAATGTTGAATGCAATTAAATGATAAAAAGAAGCAACAAAATCAGTCGTTAACTTTAAATATAGAGGTTGTTGGTTCCAGCTTATTGTTGGTTCCAGCTTATGGGACTGGCTAATGAACTCCTGCTTTTTCTAGAGCTCATACCTTGCAGAGTTCCTTAGGGCTACATAATTCCCACTCCTTTTGAAGCAGATAATTAGTGGAGACATTCAGAGTTAATTCTGCCTTTTTTCCATTCTGAATGAGGTGACACCTTTCTTTTAGTTTTTGTTTACATATTCTCTGACTGTATTAAATGCAAGATAGGAAACTTTTCTCTTTTTTCTAGTGGTTATTTCTTTTTAATTTGTATTCTCTAGTGTAAATAGTAAAGTACATTTTGCCTGGTAGCCAAGTAGGGTCCAATTCGGTTCCCTGCTAAATAAATGCAAGCCTTTCAGTAGGCTTTGTAGTTTCATAGCAGATTTATTGCTGGTACTCATTTTAAAAGAAACAAAGTCACTTGTAAGTTGGACAAAAAAACCAAACCCAAGTATGATTGAAATGCTATGTGGCCAGGAATCGGTGCTCAGAAGGGTTTTTACTTAAAGAGAATGGCAGCAGTTAGAAGCATGCTCTCACTTTATCTCAAAGCCGAGTCATTCTCTGAAGTAGATCCCAGTAGTTGCCACATTTTTTTAAAAAAACTAGCACATTACTACTCTTCTGAATATGCCCACAGTAAAACCTTACATTTATTTTGTTGACAGTTCCATAAATTAAAATGTGAATATGGCAAATTTTCCAACCAATAATTTTTCATTGCCATTATCACTATAGTGGAGCGCTGTGTCAAGCATGCAAAGGGTGTTTGCACCTTTATCTGTCCCCCAATGTTCCTGATTTCTCTGTAACAGTGTCTTTGCTTAGTCTCCCTGTCTTGTTGCACTACACAATGAGAAAAATCTGGAACATAATGAGGCAGCCTGAATTCCCTTTTATAAATTACATCCAGAATCACCACTGCTAGGTTTGCTGACAGCTTGCTAGATACCACGTTCCACTGCATAGACCTCTCTCTTTTCCCACTGAGATTACTCATATGGAAGAGTTCCTGTATCCCTGAGTATGTCCAGGAGCATAAGTGGGTCTGTGCTCAAGGCCTTAGCATGGCAATGTGGAAATCCAAACTCTGAGATTCAGCTACATGTCCCTGAACATGCAGAGAAATCAAGATCATAAATTGCAACAGCATTAGGTTTGCCTGTCTATAAAATAGCAATAATATTCCCTCCTTTCTTTGCGTGGATCACAGTCTGCTTCAGGAGTAGATGGTCTGGTATTCACAGAAGTACTTGGCTTTTCCCAGGGCATTTGTTCTTCTGTCATGAGGAATGTTGAATAAGACTCACTAATCAACAGGGAAACCATTATGAATTCCAAGTTTACCCACTCCCCTAGGTTGTTTCCACCTCTCTGCATATTTGATTTATTTGAATCCTCATTTCCTAAGGAAATAAGATTTATGAAAACATCTTAACCTATTTTCCATTTTAAATCAGACATACTTGTGACTAAAGTTTTTAATCACATTAAATTCTTAATAAGAAATAAAATATCTCTCCTGGAAAGCAAATGTCTTTTTAATATGTCCACGGGAGAGGGTGAAAAGAATCACTGAAATTCTTACTAAAGCAAAAAAACCTTACACAGAATAGTACATCATGGATGTTTAACAGCTTGGGAAAAAAGCAGCTTTTGGAATCTCTGCTGTTTCAGACATTAGAGAATCCCCTCCTCAACTAAAGCTTCTTTCCCGCGTGAATTACTAGTTTTCAAACACAGAGCAACAGAAAAAGATTTATTTTTTCCATCTAATACCTACTGGGTATTTAGTTAGGGTGACCTCACACGTTCAGTTAAAAGTTAATCAGCTAGAAGACACTAGTCCAGTGGAAACCAGATGTAGTTAGCACCACTGCTCATGGAACAATTTCTCTGCAGATCCTTGTAATTTCTTCCCCACATGTGAGCTGTCCCCTCTAATCATTGTGCTATTTCAAACAACTTGTTCACACACTCCCCAGACTTCAAAGTAACTCTTGTACAAAGCAAATCATCCCCAAGTTTGGAATAAAGAAGGATTGAGCTATTTCTTAAATTACTATTTAGAAAAAGACCTTAAAATGTAGCATCCCTTTCCATTTAGTTGTTGCTAGTCTGAGGCTGGAGCTGTTTGGTAGAAGATTCTCATGTCACAGACAGAAACTGATGCACAGGGAGTTCCATCTGAAGATGAGGACGAGCTTTACTGTGTGGGGGACCAAGCATTGGAACAGGTTGCCCAGAGGGGTTGTGGAGTCTCCCTCACTGGAAGTGTACTGCAGTTGTCTGGACAAATCCTGTGCCATGTGTCCAAGGATGGGCCAGCTGGAACAGGTTCCTTGCAACCTTATTTATTCTGGAATCTCTTTCAGTACCCTTTGGGTTCCCTTTATGGGAAATGTGTGCTATTTCACCACAAATGGGGCTCTGCCTCCAGGATGTTTTGCAGTGGATTTTATTGTGCTTTTGTTTGTTGCCTCATCAACTTTTATCTGTGTAGGTACTTCAGTTTATTCACATTTTCAGTTTTCTGAACTCCTTGCCTAAGTCTGGTACTCCAAGAGCTGAGGAAATTCCATTCCACCTAGAAATTTCTTGTGAGCTGAAACTTCAGTCCAAAATAGGCAATACAATTGTTGCAAGACCATAATGCTTCTATAACTAATTATCAGGCTTTTTCCTTTTCACAAGCTCTTTACATGTGGATGTAGCATAGGCAAACAGAATGTGAATTCCACTGCACTGTTAACAAGATCTAGCCAAGGTGGTTCACTACCCCAAAAGTAGATTTTGTGCTTAAGGATTGCTTTTGAACTGCAAAGTTCCAGGTCACAGCTGTGGGCACTTGGATATGCATCTCTGTTGAAAATGTGCAAAATGTTTGGCATTGTCAGAACAGGAAGTCCAGATACAACAAAAACACTGGCTTTGTGTGGGAGCACCTTTATGCAACAGCACACCAAGGATTCTGAGAAGGAATCTGCTGCCCTCCTGATGTGTGACGGTACTTAGTTTTGTGTGTATTTTCCATTAACCCTGAAATAAGGGCTCCTTGCCTTAGAAATCTTAAGGTAGGGGTCTGGGTGTTTTGGTCATGAAAGTTAAAACAATTAACTCGTTCATAAGGCAGGAATTTTAATTGAGATCACCAAGGTTGAAAAACAAGTGACTTATTCACAAGTAGAATTATATGTTTTTCCCAGCCTTTTCCTCTAAATATTTGATCATAGAAGGCCTTATTTTAGACCAACTGCAGCAGAAGAAAAGATTACTCTTAGGTTTTATATTCTGTGAGTCAGTGGAAGTTGGTCACACACAGCTATATTTATCTTGTCCTGTCATTTCAGATGTACCTTACCCCACTCTATGGAATAATTTCTTATAGATGCTGGCAGCAGTCCTTGCCATCTCTTGCCTGATTTTTTTTTTTTTAAGCTAGTCTTGTTTATTTTAGACAGGTTGCTTCATACCCTGTTCAGAAATGAAATGTTTTCTCTGTGTATGGAATTTGACAGAAATGAAGAAAAATCTCATCCATTTTCCTCAGTTGTCCTTACCTCATATGAAGGAAAACATTCACAGCCGTCTCTAGTGTCCTGCAATGCAATAATTTTTCTCAGAGGTAGGCTAATACCCAAAAGCCTACTGACAAGGCCACTTGCCTTCTGCACTTGGTACTGTAATGTCTGGACACTGGGAGTACAAGTATGATCACTTCAAGTTTCTAATAAGCCCATTACCCCTTTAAACATAGTTTGCTATTTAGGCTAACAGAAAGGATACAAGGGCTTTCACTGACACTGAATTAATAATTTCCGGAACACCCCAGGAAGCCATGCACAAAAATCTTACTGAAAATCAACGTTTGTACTCAGTAGAAAATTTTCTCCTTAAAAAATTACTGCAGACACATACTAGGAATTACACTCAAAGAAATCTTCAAGATCAGAAGAGTTGATTTCTTTCTTCTTTGTCATTGGACTCTTCTTGCTTTCATATGAGTGTAGTGGACAGTGCTGTGCTCTTGAGGCACGTGTCCAGTGTAAAGTTGCCTTGAGCTGGTTTGAATGCCAATTGCTGCTCTAATAACCATTTTTAAACAGGCAGCATGAAATTAATATGCTACAGTCTGCAGGAAAGGAAGATAAAGCAAATGTAAACTTAGATCAGATAATTAGCATGCCTTTGTGCATAGTGCTTGTAACAAGTCCCAAGAAACTATTCCATGTTATTTTAAAGCAAGGAGGTTAAACTTTGTAAATGTGATGAGGTTCCTCTTTCACTCTTTGATGTGACCTAGATGAAACAGGGAATTTTTTGTTAAAGGTCAAGAAAATTTAAGTGATAGAGGATGTAAAACATTTAAACCTCAAACCAATCATTCTAACTTTACAAACCAAAAAAAAAAAAAAAAAAAAAA
>VWZN01011478.1:115654-162091 GCA_013396955.1 Regulus satrapa | reverse complement strand
TTTTTTTTTTTTTTTTTTTTTTTTTTGTATTTATGGATGTGATACGTTGGGGTACCATGCCAGGATGAGAGGAGGCAGTTAGCTGAGTTTGGGGAGTTTGCCCTATAATTATAAAAACTACTTTTTCCCTTGCCTTCATTCAAGTATTGGACATGTCAATGGAGATCTGTGGCTGCTGGCTGAGCAGCAGAGAGAGCTGCTACCAAGGCTTGCATTGTCCATTTTCTTATTTTCTCTTTCCGAGGCTCTGTGTTTTGCTCACTGTGGGCACGTGGCTGTCTTCGTCTGTGCTTCAATGTTTCCATTCCCTCACCTGCCTGCCCAGATCTGAGACAGAGCTTGCTCTCACGCTGTTCCTCCTGCTTTGTGCTCAAGTAGCTGATGGTTTCTGCCCTTCTCCAGCAGCACCAAGTAGAGTCACTGCAGTAATCACCAGAAATTAACACTTACTGGAATAACCCAAATGTACAAACTATTAAGAAGTGCAAGCTTGACAAGGATAAAAGTGTCCAGCATAGCCTTTGACTTGGTTTAATGAAGTGGACCTCTGCCTCCTACGGTCATATTTTTCCAGATTACTGAAATATCCAGCAGCCTCAGCCCTTTTTTTTTTTTTTTTTTTTTTTTTTTTTTCTTTTGGTTTTAGANTTTTTTTTTTTTTTTGGCTTCTGGTCTAAGCAGAGAGACAGGAGAGAAGCATGAAATGTTTTATCACTGCCATTGTAAACAATTTGTGTGTTTGCTGTGGAAATGCACTTCTGTGAGGGGTCAGACTGTAATACCTTGTACCTTGTCAGCAGGAACACTTTGGTGCAAGTCTCCCACTAACAGGGTTCTTTTTGTATATCCAGTCCTTAAGAGAAGGTACAGTCCTTTTTGTTTTCAGTGGTGTGGTGGGTACAGAGAGGAAGCTGCTTCTGGTAATGTGTGTATGTAAAATACAACCCACCATTCAAAAAAATGTGTTTCATCTTTGTGTCAGTGGGCCCTCACCAAAACCTCATTGTATCGTATCAGATCAGTGCCAAAAGGGACAGATGAAGAGATAAATAATGAATGTGTTCTTTTCCGTGTTGCTCATTCCTGAACAGAAAGGAGCTATGCAATAAGAGAGACACGAGAACAGAGTAATGAAAAGACAGAACCCACAATGCCATGAGGCAGGAGACAAATTCTATTGCCAGAGTCCAGGTGCTCCTCTCTTCTTCTGGGGTTCACATTCCTGCTAATGTACAGAAATCCACAGCTAATGGCTATAATGGTGTATAGAAAAAGCTATCCTCCTGAAGTTGAACTTTAGTAACAAGGAGACTGAAAATAAAAATATCAGAGCTAGGAATTTGAAGAGTATACCTTGAAATACCATCAGAAAAAAAAATCCTGCTTGCAGTAAATTTCTGTCCTAGGAATTCTAGTTGTGAAAAATGTCTTAATTTCTCTGTACATCTGTAAGACCACTACAATATTAAAGTCAAATTTTCTATTGCTAACATTTTTCCTTACTTATTCTCAAGTTTTCTTTGTTCAAAATCACTTAATTCTTTAATATTCAGATTTTGTATGAAGTAAAATTTGCTAATTTCTTCTCCATTTCACATTTATTATTATTTTTTGAGATGTTTATTTTTCAGATATCAGAGTTAAGGTAAAAATATTAATGGCTAATATATCTATATAGAGCAAAAGGCAGTACAAAGGTAGTAAATGGTGGTGTGCACTGCTCAGAACTAGTTCGAGTATGTTCACTAGGCTATTAGGAAAGAGAATCTGTAACACTGTCTGGGAGTTACAGGATTACTGTTTTCACACTGCAGTGCTTTAGAACTGTGTGGCTGTTTTCTATTCATCATTTCCTTGAAGCCTGGGTGGAACTGGAGCTTCTGCTACTTGCTCAAAGGAATGTGAATTTGGTCAGGTTTTTGTAAAAGTAAGCAGTAGCTGCTGCAATTAGTGCTGTCTGCTAACATCAGTTGACGGGAAGTTTTTAAGATTCGGGTTTTGGTATCATAATACTAGTAGCAAGTTAGTGACAGTAAAATCTGAATAAACTGCACTGAATTATCATTTAGAATTTAATAAAAATTCCTTCTGGCTAACTTGTGTAGAATATGGATTGTTTATAATATAAAAGAAAAAAATCAAATCCTTTTAGTTCTTTACAGTGTCTCACTCCATAAAAGACATTTTCCTTTTCTTCAAACTGCAGATAGTGACACTTAAAGACCTTTGTAACAGTAGTTTCATTTTTTTAAAGCCTGAACAATATGCTTGGAGAACAAACTTCTGCACATGTGTGTCAGATTTTCTGGTTTATTTTAAAGTATTTTGGTAAGAAAATACCTCACTTCCTGTCTGTGAGCTTGTCAGAGCACACTCTTGTGCATGTACAGTCCAGAATCCTGAAAAACAGCTCTGCTTATGTTAGAGACAAATCAAACATATGCATTTTTCTACCAAATATCTGGTGACATTAGGTAGGCCACTTATAATTTTTTATTTTTAAATTTCCAAATAAAAGGGGGAAAAGGATTGCAAATTATTGAAACACCTAATATGGATTGTTCATCAACTGTCTATTGGTCTGCCTAGGATTTTGTCTTTGAACCTATTAACTTGGATTTGAAAAAAGGCTAAATCTTTGGATTTGTTTGGATGTTGAAACTTTCTTAAGGTGTTAGCTGACAAAGAGCAGCAAAGATAAATGATAATAAAAACAAAGGCTGGAAAACTAAGGGAAGGTTTCCCAGTCTAAGTTGTATTGTTGAAGTAACTGAGCTTCCTTCTTCAAACAAAAGCAAATAGAGTCTCCAGTTGTATCCCTCTGAGATGCAATCACTGTTGAGAAATTTTTACATTCCAGACATACTTCTGGGTCTAAGTCTAAAAACATCTGCAAAGAACAGATGTCTTTAGGTGACTATACCTGTATTATAGGTCAGGGAATTTAGGAACTTTTTGAAAGAAAATAGTTGTCTTGAGACACTAATATGGTCTTCAGTGTAAGCATCTGTCTTGGAAGTCCCAGTGGATTTTGAGTTCTCTGTCAAGAAATTAAGAATAGGGTTGAGAAGTGCTATAGTGTAATTTGTATCACTTTTGACTACAGAAAATTAAAGATATAAAACCTCACTGAGGTTTGATGACTCCTTTGCTGGTTACATTTACACAGTATTTGGCCCAGAAACAGAGATCACAGAATGAGGTTGGCAGGGACCTTCTGAGATCCAGTTTTTGGTCCAGCCCTCCAGTTCAAGCAGGATCACTCAATTACAGCAGGTTGCCACAGCAGGGACTGTGACCAGTCAGGTTTTGAGTATCTCCAGGGATCAAGACTCTGCAACCTCTCTAGACAACCTATTCTGTACTCAAGTTGTGATTTGAGGTTTTTTATTGAGATGGAAATTCATGTTTCAAGTTGTGCACATTGCCTCTTATTGTGTCTGTGAGCACTGCTGACAATTGACTATCAGTTATGGACTATCAGCTCACATTATGCAAAAATAACAGTTTGCCTCACTGGAAATGTATTTCCTATCACAACTCCAATAGTTATTAACTGGTTCAAGAAAGACAGCCAACAAGATCAGTTTTCCTGGTGATCAGTTTTCCCTGATGACATTTGGTGAACCAGTCATTGCAGAAAAATATATAAACCTAAAGCAGGAAATCTGTCATTTTAAGACTAACTGTATTTGTGTAGAACCCAAAGTGTTTTTTCCAGATAAAATGAGGTAATGCAAAACTGTGGTCATGCCCAAAGCCAAGGAGCAGCTGACTAGAGCTGAGAACAGATTTTGCATTAGACCTCCAACCCAAACAAGCGCAGGATCAAGGGCTGGTGTGTTTTGTGTAGTTTCAGCAATCCTAGTGGAAACACTGCATATGTGAGCCTGCACTTAGGTACTTGAGTTAGTGTTTCTGCCCTTTCCCTTCGGCCAGGTTAGGAACTATTTTCTTCAAACAACGTAAATCTGTGTGAGCCTACGAGGTCTCTGCATGAGTTTTAAATAAATTCCACACTCAACTGTGAATAGTAGTGAGCTTTTCATACTCTGCTTTGGATCCTGTGATGGAATACTGAAAGCCAGAGACAGAAAACTCAGTGTTGAATTGATGACCAACACTGATATCAAATCAAGTTCAAGACAAGCTCTTACCTTGGAAAACAGATTTTTGGGAAAACATTCTCAACAAAGTTGAGCATTAAGGTCTGCTCTGTGTTGGCTTTGTGGTGCTGAGCAGGCACGTGTGACGGCAGACTGGAACATGACAAAGGGGCAAGAGCCTCCCAGCTCTGGAAACCACTTTTACTATTTCATAATGGAGATATTCCCTCATAAAAGAGGGTGTATCCACTTCTGCTTGAGCACAGTCAAACTTTCTGGATTTCTAGAGGAAAGATAAGTGGGAGAACTATTGCATTTCAACTGCTTTTCTAAAACAGTCTTTATTTGGGCTACTATTTTGGGCTGTCTTTCTTTCAGCTTAAAACCCAAGCTGTCTCATGAGAATCCTGTGCAAAACTTGCATGCCAGCTGAGCCGTGTCTGTCGTGTGCTGACTGCTGTGTGGAGTGGGCAGTGCTGACCCAAGAGAAGGGCAGTGCAGCACACCCAGGTGAGGCAGCTCACCTGCCACGAGCAGCACGAGGCTGGCTCACAGCAGGGTGGGCAGGGCTCAGCTGGTCCCTGTAGGGACAGGCAGGGCTTCCTGAGGGAGCTGCTTGCAAGGTCTCCAGGATGTGTATACTGGAAAGCTCACTTGGCAGAGAGCAGCAGGATATATTGGTATTTGAAAGTTAAGGTTTGATGTGGTCAAGCTATCAAACAAAAATGGAATTGTGGGAAAATAATAACGCATATAACATTATAAATGGAATATATTACAGATCAAGAAGAAAAGAGCCAAGTGCTTACATGAACTCCAAGGTGAATTTCTACTAGAACAATAATTTTTAAAGCCCCCTACAATCATAAGTTAATCACATAATATATTTATGACAGCTACTACAAACATGGGAAATAGTTTTGGTTTTGCAGACTGTCAAACAAACTGATAAGCCAAGCCAGTTCACGAAGCCTGTCTCACCTAAAATGCTGTTTCATTGACATATAGCTACTTACTACTGCACCTATATTGCTAAATAAAACCAATTCTGGACATATAATCACCTATTATTTATTAAGCACTGCAACTGCTTGCAGTTTCTGGTAGGCACAACGAGAGTTATTTACCACAGTTGTCTTTGTGAACAATAGTTGAGGAACTGCCAGTGTAGCTATTTATCAAACAGCATTAAATGTAAAAATTTTGAGACCAGAGGAAAGATAATATTTATGTTTGTTTAGGTTTGTTACCATAGTACTTAGATTAGTTACCATGGGAATGGAAACATTGGTAAATTACCATTACCTACTAGTATCAGTACTATAGGGGTTTTGTTTTTAAAAGCCGCTAACCTCAGCTTCATTGATTTGCTCAGAACATTTTTTCCTTGCTTAACTTTTTTTCTCGATGTTGAAAAGGAAAAAGGAAAAAATCCCTGGTGGAATCCATTGTTTGAAGTTATATCTGGATGAAAAGACAGAAGGTGAATATAAGATAAGAAGGAAAGAGGCTCACAGTGATTGATCCAGGCAAAATAAAATAGAAATTTAGACCAAATAATATTCACCATCTAGGTTGTTCAGGGTGAGAGGTGTGACTGACATATTCTTTAGGGACAAGGCCTATCCCGCTTCTTTGTTGTCTCACACATGCCCACAAGCATGTTCAGTAGGGTTCTGTTCTAAGCCAGTTTCCCATATGCAGACTGCCTATCTTGCATTTAGTGCAGAATTGTAGTGGGATTATGACAATTCAGCTTTCAGAGAGGAATGACTAGAAATGCTACAGATGCACTGTACAATGTAAACATGTCAAATTCAGGACATTACCAAAATTAAAATATGAGGTCTGATAAATGTGCATTGTATTTTCTTGGTGCTTCTTCACTGTTGCAAGGTGAAAAACAAAAAAAAAAAATTATTTATATTTGTTCTGTTTCCCAGTGGTTCCAAATAAACCTGTTACTTAACTAATTTCAAGCCTACTTAGAGGTGACCAGGGTAAGAAATATTCTTCTGAAGTTTTAGCTTTTGAAAGCTTGTGATGGTCTGAAAATTTCAACAATTTTTCTTCAGCAGTACATACCTAACCCACCCAAATCATTCTGGGAGGGAGTGTCTTCTTATAGGTTCAAAGGAGGGAGAAAAGAGTGGATTTCATATTTACATTATAGATTATTTATATTATTACTCATGAAGGTATAGGATATTGCTCTTAAGAGTTTTGCTACAGTCCAGAGCTAAGAATGTCCATCTGGGAGCAGTCACAAGCAGATTCAATTGTGTTGTGCAGTAATTGGTTGTGTGGGTTTTGGTTTGTTCCATTGGTTTGTTTGGTTTTTTCTGGATGTTTTGTAACTCCTTGGTATAAACTTCAAAGCTTTTTATTAGTGCTCCACATAGGTTTGCAGAACTGCCAGCTTGAGAGATCTTTACTGACAGCCAGTGGTAGTTAGACTAAAACAGTGACCTCCAGAAAGGCTCCTCCAGCCACGCCAGCACCCCCAGGCCTTGCTGTACAGTAGGACCTCACTTCTCATGCAGGGCTGGCTGCTAATTACACACAGGCTGTGCCTAATCCTGGGGACAAGAGAAAAATCTCGTGCTGAGAATCACCCCCATGTTCTTTACTGCCTCAACCAGAGAGAAGAAAACTCAAAAACATGCTGTAATTTAAGCCTAAATTCTCTAATATCACATAAAAGTAAAGTTTCAAATTCATTATTTGAGAATGAATGTGACTTTTTAATTTTTCTTTTTTAATCATCTTGGTCTAATTTGGGATTTTTGACTGCATCAGTTTAACCATGTATTGAAATGTTATTAATATACCATCATGGTTTTCCCCAGCCACACTCAGCAATAAAACTGTTAATTTTCTCCTGCTTAAAATGTGCTTATTCGAGAAAGTTAATTGCTGCTTCACAGTTTATATGTTTTCAAAGTAGAATTATGGGTCTGCATGATATCAAACAAAATTGAACAAACATCAGAGCTTGTACAGCAATGAAAATCCTGGGGAGAGCACCATTCCAATCCTTGTCCCTGATTCCAGGGGACTCCAGCAGTGTTTGGGAGGGTTACCTGGTGACCAGCTGCACAAACATTCTACCTGGCCCTTCCCAGCAAAACTCGGCCTTTGCAAAGCCTTCTGTGTAAATAAACACGACAAATAAATACCAGAGCAGGGACTATCCCAATTAAACAGCTGTAAAAATAAAAAATAAAAATTGAAAAGGTTTGCCTTATGACCAAGTTGTGAAACCACAAAGAAAGCATCTGCAAGAAGCAGTTAGAACAAATAATACTTTCCAATTAGCTGTTCAGGCAAAGTCACTTGCAGGCCAGTCTCTAGGATGCTGGTTTGTACATTTAATGCTACTGGCAAAAAAAAAAAAAAAGTAAAAGCAAGCTGTCTTTTGGGCTCACTTATAAACAGACCATCTAAAACAACATTGAAAATATTTATCTTTGCAGTAAGAAGGCAAATTTATTCATTTAGAACCATAACAGATTGCAAGGTGAAACACCATGATATATATTCCTGTTTTAATTTCAAGCATTATGTCCTACTAGAGGCAGGGCTGTCTTTTTAATTAATGCAGTGAGTGTACAAATAACATGCTAGAGGTGAGTTAGATGTAGCTGCATGACTTTTGTTGTCTGACTCGCCTTAGCTCTGCCAGTACACTTTCAGAGATCTTGCCAATGAACTTTAAGGTCTATTGACCTCAGTTTTATAGTCTGCCTCTCTACCCGATACTTCCCTTTCCTTTCAGCAGAAGGAATTTAGTGCTTGTACTTTAACTCTTTAATAGGAAGTTCAGGGCCTTAGCTGAAAATGCTGGCTTGAGGTAGGCTAACGCTGAGGAGCTGCTGGGCTTTGTGGTAGCACGTGTGCAGGCACATGTTCTGCTTCCTTTCCTCCTGCTGCAGCCCTGCCTGGAAAATGTCATGAAAAAATGCACTGAGCATTCTCAGCAATTCCAAACAACTGGAGCCAGGTGCAAGGCTCCTCTGCCCATCCCCTGCTGGCACGCAGAGCCAGCCCAGCTGATCGGCATTTCAGGAGAAACTCCTGCACAAAGTGAAGAATTAATTAAAATGTTGTCCACTCTACTCCAGCTCTTCAGATTTTTTTCATGAGTGTAAAGCAGCAAAAAGCATTTTTCCCTCAGTAAGCCGCTCTGCTGGAAGTGGGTGTAGACAGTGGGAGGCAGAACCCAGAGGCCAGCACCAAAACTGCCCTCTGCTAGGGCATTCATTGGGGTTATGTTCCTCTCTAACACGTCAGCCCTTTATTCTTCCTTTCTGCTACAGCAGAACACTTGGTGAGATGAAAGCAAGCTGTTGCCTACAGTTTTAAATGATCTTATCCCAGTGGTGCCATGTCAGGCGCATGGTATAGTTCACAGTCGTATTATTATTCATATTATTTCTCATTAGTCTTATAGGCTACTACCTTTTTTTCCAGTGAATGACACATTTCCTAATTCTTCAGGCTGGACTGTGTCAACCAAGTAAAATAGAGTGGAAGATTTCTTGAAATCTGAGCTTGAAAATCTTTCTCCCTGGCTCCTAGTGTCCTGAGGCCCTTCCTTGCTGCTTCCATGCAACTGCAGGATTTTTCTGCCCCAGGCTTTGCGGGAGCTCTGTTGCCCATGCAGGTGGTGATCTGAGGATGGCTTTTTTCCACTTCCACTGCAGAAGTACAAATTGATTTCAGCCTGCTGAATGTTTTCACATACCGTATACTTTCTCATTTAGAAACCAGCAAGTGACTGTAAGTTTCCTTTGCTAACTGCAGATGCATGCTTTAGATGAGGTTGTGAGCTAATTTTTAATTGCCATCATGTTGAAGATTTTTTGGACTTTCTCACAGTAAAATGACTATGAGATGAACCATTTTGGAGGGGGCCAGCTGCAGACTCTGCAGAGCTTTTTCTTAGGACCCTGTCCCTCCCAGAGGGAAGTGGGGTCAGTGCATGGAAGGAGGTGCACCTCTCCATCCATGTACTCCACCTGGGGGGAATTTGTCTGCCCAGGCTAAGCTTCCACTCAGTGATGGCTTTCAGAAACAGCCCAGGTCTCCAGAGCAAGACCAAATGGAACAACGTAGACTCAACTTCTGTGCTGCTGCTATCTTGCTGTCTCTAGTGTGTCCCATGTGTGTATGTACACACACACACACATGCACATATCTCTGGCACCTAAAATATTTGAGAAAAAGATGCCACACCTTACCAGTGAGCTTTGGTGGTTCTTTTTCATCACCTTGGGCCAGCTGGCCCACACACTGCCTGAACCAGCTCCTTCAGTCCAGAGCAGTGACAGGGCTCTGTGCTTCAGACTTGGATCCCCCCTTGCTTGCTTGGTTATAGACTCGGACACTGCAAAAGATAAACACAGAGGTGTGTCCTGTGCAGGCACAATAAGAAATAAAGGTCACATAAAGCTACCTCAACCTCATAAAAACTTTTTTTTTTTAGGAGGTCAGAATACAAATGCAAGTATCTTAAAAGCAATAAAAGATTTGTTGTAACTGAATTGCAAAAATACTGAAAGAAGGAAACCTGAAAAGGCGTTCTTTTTGAACTTTCATTTTAAATTGTCTATATTTTGAGCTGTTATCTTCTCATCCTTTTGACACATTATTGTGTCATTTTTATGCTTTTAAAGTCCTGTAGAGATATGAGGGCAGGCTACAAGTTTATCTCATGAAAGCTGGGGATTTACTTATTTCAGCCTTGCTCACTTCCAGGAACAGGTCTCAAAGTCTTGGAACATATTTGGTAACTCTTGCTAAAGAAATTCCTCTAGGACCCAGCTGGGAATCATGTTGGTGAACAGTTCAACAACAGCTGGTCCTATTTGGCAGCAACACCTTAAAAATGTGGAGATTCTCCTATCAGTGGCATAAACATCCTAAAATTGCAGAGGTCCTCCAGTTAGCTCCACTGTCCAGAAGTTTGGACAAAATTCTTTATTTTCTTAAGAAAACAGTTTCTTAAAAAGTATTTTAACAGACCATTCCAAAAACTTTCTTTTGAGATGAAGTAAAGTAGTATGATTTGTCCAGAAAAAGAGAAATCTGCAAGCTTCTGAAAGTTGGCTTTTATGAAGAAAGCTGCATATCTTCCCTGCCCAGATCTGGAGCTGGTGTAGAGGGTAAGGCATCAAGAAAGGGCTGGATACTCCTTTCAATGCAGGGAAGAAAAATCAGATTAAGAACTGTAACACATATGAGCAACCACTTATTTGGGACAGCAGCAGGATCACATCAGCCAAGTGCTATCAGGAACTTTGCATAACAATATAGACTGAGGCTGGCATGGCCAAATGCTTGAATGGAGTAGCTTCAGAAGTGCTTTTCTAAAGGCTGGCAACAGAAAATTGAAGATCACCGTGTTTGATTTAGCTTTTCTTTGTGACAGTTGGTAGCTTTTTAACAGATTTTAAAATAAATTGCATTCCATCATTTTGCTATATACATTTTGTATCTATTCTAGCTCCCAAAGATAACATAAAACATCTTCTTTAAGGAGTAATTGGGTCTATGAAGAGTTTTTGTGAAAAGATAGCATTTTGCCTCTTGCTATTCACAATGTATTAAACACGTAAAGTATAAAGAGCCATAAAAACAATTTGAAGAGGAAAGCCACATTACTCCTGATTTAGGCTAGGATCATATATTAAATTCTTGGACCCCTTAGAAATATTCTGAGACTAAGCTTAGTTAATCTGGTGTGAAAGGCAAACAAGTATAAGATTATCTTAATACAGGTAATAGTTTTCCAAGACAGATGGCAGTTTACATGTGAGAATGTGCTCCACAACCTTTTGGATTCCCTCAAGATCTCTTTATTAGAAGGTATGTTAAAACTGCATATGTAGTGGCATTATAAATATTGTGTACAGCCTTGCTTATAATAAAAGTAAGTTGTCTTATTTGCTTGTGAAATTTGATGTGATGTCTAATAAATAAGATGTTGGGAATAACTTGCTGGGTTTTTTCCTTATATAATTTTATCTAATTCCTGGTAGCATAGTGACACATCTCAAGAAAATCAGGTTATGTTGATAGAGCAATAAAATAATAACAGTAAAAAATTATGACTATACTTGAAGTTTTATTTGTGATAATAGGCAATTGTACAAGAATAAACATTCCAGTTTCTGTTCAATAATTAACTATGAATAGCAACAAATGTATTTTTCTGTACTACTAAACCTGGACTGCTCAAGAATTTACATTATAAACTAATTGCATGGATCAGGCTCTGTAGCTTAAACATATACACCAGTAACATGTCATGAAAACTTGTTAGCACTTGGAAACTCTTGTCTCAATCCATTACAAAAATGTATCTGCTACTAATCAGAAGCAGGAAGGTTTTTCTGTGTGTCCTGAGTGTTGGCTGGGAGGGTAACATAATTGGCTTATGCACTCTGAGCTGAAAGATATTGTGTTAGAATATCAGCCTTCAGGAAAAAGTTATTAGATATTGGTCTGACATTAGCACCATGGGAATGTCTGGAAAACAATTTTAAGAAATATGGGAAGGCAGTATAATCCAAGACTAACTCTGTTCCAAAAAAAAAAAAAAAAAAAAAAAAAAAAAAAAAAGAAGTGGAAATCTGTCTCTTCTTTTCTTAAGGATTCTAGTCAGCCAGCTATTTCCTAAAGAAATATTTCTTTACTCAGATCTTGCTCTTAGACATCATTAGAAGAGCAGGGGGAAATCTCTCATTTCCTGTGCTCAGGCCTAATAATACACATGGTCTTCATTAAGCACTATCAGTTGTTGCTGAGCACATGTGCCCCTGCCCTATCAGCTATTCTATGTGGGAATCTTGTGTGGGTCTGAGCCCAAGGACAGTGCTGTGGTTGCTTTACTCCTGTGAGCAGCCCCATTGCATTTGCTGAGATTGCTCTCAGGAGTAAAATTTCCAATGAATTCATCTCACACGACTGAGTGCTTTATCTATTTATTTAGCCTAGTAGACCTTAAACCTGTGTGTCTCTATCTATGTTTCACAGCATCAGTAAATACCCAGGCAACAGGCCCAGAGTGTCAAGCTCTGCTAACATCTCTGTGTGCAGTGAGGGTTTTCCCTCCTTCCTCTTTCTCATACTGAGCAGAGTGTCCCTGCCCACTCCCCAAAAGTCCATAAATATAGTATGAAATAAAGACCTTTTCAGAGTTGGAAGCAACTTTAGTCTAGAAATCAATCCAAAACCTATGTTTTTGTTACATTCCTCATATTGTCAGTAAGAGACTCTGATTTGGAGGAGATGCAGAGTGAAATAAAGAACAACTTTGGCTCCAGCTCCAGGCAGGGAGACTATTACTGATCCCTATGGACGTGGACTACTTGCAACAACTGTGAGTGATTTCCCAGATCTTCCTTTTGCTACTGCTGTATGAAAAACATGCATAAGAAAGTTTTCTATCACAGAGTGTTTTGAGATATGTGAATCTTTTTAATTGAAAATTGATCAAGTTTTAAGGGATAGTCACAATGTTTATGCACAAAACATCTTGATAAGAACATGGTGAAAAGTTGCCTTTTTTCCCCGTCTCCTTTTTACAGCTTGCTTAATTGATCCATAGCCTTGGCTATCATTTATATTTTAAGTGTTGTATAGCCAGGGAAGAAATTAAATAGAAATTAAATTGGAAAGACTTTCCTTCTCAGCTATTTTTCTTATGGAAACTCCTTGATGGAAATGAAAGGATTATTTTTTCTCCATTCTAACTATGACCTGAGAAGAGTACTCTTTGTTTTGCACCAAAGCTAATAAAAATGATAGTGCAGACAAATCAACATTGGAAACGTAGTGAGTGGTGCAATAAAAAGTAAAAGCAGGGCAAACTTTCATCACCACTGCAGCTCTGCTGCCAGAGCTTGATAGTGTTTTTCATTCCATTCTACTGACAAATCAATGGCTGCAGAGTCTAGAAGACATAAAATTAAAATATTTGTTGTTTTCCAGAGAAATTAAATACAGTTACTGAAAGAAATGAGAATCACACAACCTCTGATTGATTTCAGTCAACTGTGTGGACAGCGATGGGCTCAGGCCACACTCTGAAGGAAGCCTTTTAGGCTCATACATATAAATATATATACATGTGTGTACAGTGTGGGACAGAACAATTTGAACCTCCTGTGGAGTGAGAAGGTTGGGAGTTAAAATATGAAATTTTAATAATAGATGTAAAAATTATTATATATAAAAATATATGTATATTGTGTGTATAAATTATTTCAAAATACTGGACATTTTCTGAAGTTAAGAGAAGACTGCTCTTTTTCTAAAGAGCAGCCCTGATTTATCTTGTAAAGTGGACTGGTTTTGTAAGCTAGGGGACAAGTTTTGTAGGCTAGCCACAATTTCCATCGAACTGAGTAGGAACTTCATTGATTTTACACTGGAAGCTACAGAGAGCATACCTCATGATTTTTTCCAAATTCATCTGGTTTTAGCATGAACCAGTCTAAGTACTGAAGTAGATTTTTTTCCCCAGAAGAATGCAATAAAAATACACAAAGTTTTTAATAAGAATAATAGAAGTAGTTATCTCAAAACCTATTTGAAAATTATTCTGAGTACAGATCTCACTGGTTTAACAGTGGCCGTGTCAGGAGCAAAAGGGAACCAGTGGGAAGCCATGGAGAGTCCTGCCCCTGCAAGGGACAGGGGACACAGGGAGCCTGTGCCTCTTGCAGCCCAGAGACCCTGCTGTACCAGCCGTGGTGTGCAGGGAAGGAGAAGCTGCTGCCTTGGGCTGCTCCAGCCCCATCTAATGCATCCCAAAATACGTGGCAAGGCTCTGCAGGCCTGGCCATCCTCTGGGGTGGGGCATGCAAGATGGTGTTGGGTCACTCTTGATTAAGGAGATTGTTTTAACATGTGCTCTAATGGAGCTTCAGGTTTTAGAAGAATAATTTGGGCAGCGTAATAGTATGGGAGCAGCATAATGTTCTTTATTTGAATTAAAGGATAAAGGAATTGATCTGAGGTAACAGGAACTTGAGGGCTGGAAATAGTAAAGTAGAAGTATTGGAAATAGCATTATTCTTATTTTCTTTAGCTTCCATAATTTTAGATATTTAATCAATTTTGTTTTTCTGGCAATGAGGAGGCTACAGTGACTACTCATGGAATCTATTTGCTTTTTACTTGCATATTTAAAGAGCAGTTACTAGCTCTCTCTCAAACTATCAAATGGATTATCTATTTGGATTTTTTGACTGGCTCCATTCAGCACATAAAATGGGAAACAGTTCCTATAAAAGAGGACACTCCATACCCAAAAAAGGAGCTAGATTGTTTTGTTTAAGGTTTTTTGGCTCTACTGTGATAAGAACGCAGCATTTCTCAGATGTTTCTCGTTAGTCTCAGTGTTAGCTATGTTCCAGATAAATGTGAGCTCTCCAGAAAATGAGAAAAGCAGTATCATGAATCTGAGGCTGCAGAAATAGATCTCCTATTGGGAATTAATTTTTTTAAAAATCAACTTAAATCTAAGAAGCAGGGTTTGCATTTGCCAAAAAAGGCAAGGATTCAGAAAAACATTTCAGTATCTACTAAACTTTTAGCATACTTTGTGATGAAACATTGTCCTTATTCAAGGAATGGCAAAACTGACACTGGCTTCAAGATGAGAGACATTTCACCTTAATTTCACCTTTACCTTACTCCTATGCTTAATTGCTGTGATGAACATAGGGCTGAGGTACCTGAGGTGGGGACTAATGCTCTCAGGTCTCACTTGGATGCTTTTCAACAGTGGATTCCCATTCTCTGGCCAGTTGTCCCCAGCCAGAAGATGTGTTTGTGCAGCACACGTAGCATCCTGGAAGGACCTGGGTGGTGGCAGATTTTATTGGAGAAGTGACACTGCTTTCCCAGTGGTCACTTGTTTGGATGAGAAGATGCTCGTCCAGGCAGTATCAAGAAGAAGGGACTATATTCAAACAAAGAGCCTTATTTCTGAATTATGTTGACTGATTAATAACATGCTGGTGTAAGAATATCAACTACTCACAGTGCCTTAGACATAGAGTCATTGTTCATGCCCTGGTTCAAGGCAATGCATAGACAGAGTAATACATATCTAAAATGTCCCAACAAGCATCGCTCCATTGAATTTTTCTACTTTCAGTGGTCTTATTTCTCTGCATAAAGATACTTACTAACTTACTGTGGTTAGATTGCACTATCTTTTCTCCTCAAAACTGACATAGGCTAACAACCATTTCTTATAAAATTTAGTATTCGCAAGGGATCCTGCAGAAACATTAAGCAGAACAGAGTAAAAAATAATCTTAAAAAAATAGGTTCTATTTTCTTTAGGAGGAGGGTAGAACTTGTTAATTTTATTTTTTTTCTGGTAGTTTTGGAGGACATCAACTCTTTCCAAAGACAGGTTGGATTTTTATAGTATTAGACTGAATGAGCAGAAAGGGAGTCAGCAGTGAAATAAATCTGCTTAAATGAGGCCGCAAAGCAGTTTCACATCTAAACTCCAAAAGCATTATGTGTGCTTTTTTCTCAAGTTATGATATCTTCACTGTACATAAAATATTTTCCTGTCCATATCAAAGCACATCCAGAAACACCTGGATTTCCATGACACTCAGCTGGAGAATGCCCTGCACAGTTTTGGTCTAGATCCTGATGTGGATTCAATTAGCCTGGCTTCATCAGCTTCAGTAAAGTTTCAGTAAATCAATAGCTATTTACACCAGCTCAAGATCTGATGTATGTTCCTTTCTCTCCCTTTTTTTTTTTTTCCATAGTCTTTTACTTGAATGCAGTAGGAATTACAACATGGAGAAACAATACAGACACATATCATAAAAACAATTGCATGTTTAGGATTTCGGATATTGGGTGCAAAGTTGAGTGAAACAATTATACAAATCACTGAAGAGTTTCTGGCATCTTCCAAGTCTCAGTCTCAAAGCATTTCAGTATCAGCCCTAACACTTAATGCAAGGAATAAATACTTATCACAAGCAAGCCTACAGCTAAACTTTGAAGTCTTGATGTCTGACCTCCAAGAGCCCGTGAAAAGGGATAGATAACCAGATGAAGGCAGCAGAGAAAGAATACATATATTTATTTTATTTGGAGTTTAGCTTTGAGTCAAAAACACATAGAATTAGAGGAGATTATATATGCTGGAAAATGCAGGGATAGGGACTTTTATAGTATGCTGAGGATTTTGAAAATTAGTAAGTACAGACCTTGCCATATTTTCTCTCATTTTTCCCTCTTAGAAAATAGCATGAGAAGTGTCCATGTTTGTAAAACTGAAGAAACCAACTGCATCCATCTTTCTGGGGCTTTCTACATATCCTTCTTGGCCAAGATACTCTAGACTTCTTTCCCTTGTAAGATTAATTCCTCCTTCATATTCCATATGGGGTGTTTCTACATGTCCCTTGTTTATTACCTTTTATCCCACCAACTTTGTAAGGGACAGAGATCTCATTCCTTCACAAAATGAGTAAGTGAATAAAACTGCTTCTGCAGACCCGGTCCCATCACAGTTCAGCTTCTCAGAAGTAGAGAAACATCTCAGGGGAAAATTAAGTCAAGGACAAGGAAAGAAAAAGTTTTCAAAGAGAAAAAAATGCAAGCAAGCAGGAGTTTTGCAAGCTGGAGGAAAGAGAAAGCAAAGATGAATAGGGTCAGCCAGTCCTTGGTTGAAGCAAAGAAGAAAGTTTTACATGAGAACTAGCTCAGTCATCTGCAATAGGAAGGTGAGAAGGTGTTTTGCAGATAAGTACGAAAAAGAGGATGAGATCAATAAGCATTATTCATGGGAGTCCTATAAAGGCAATAAATGATGGGTCAGTATTAAAATGTGAGGTTTAAGTAATACAAAACTGGGAAGAATACCTAGAGATAGTTCAAGATGAGTTTTGAAATCCAGAGACGGTAAGTAAACTGTGGATAAACTGGCAATACCTCGAAGTATGTTTATTCAAGAATATGTGTGAAAGCTCTCATGTCACGCATCCCCTTAGAGGGAGAGCTGGGAAGCTCAGGTCAGCTCAATGAGCCTTTGGGTTAGAAGAGAGCAGGAGCAGCGCAGGTTCCCTCCAGGCCTCTGTGTGTGTAGTTTGCACATTCCTTGTCTGCTCCATGCTCTGCTCAACTCATTATTATTAGTTTATCTCTTTCAAGAACAATGATTTTGTACAGAGCACAGACCATGTAAGAAAAAAAATTCAAGGCTTATCTGTGATCAAAAGCACACACATTTTTGCTAAAGCCCCTCTCTCCAGGCCCCTCAGATGCTATAATTCTGTCAGCAACCTAAGTCTCTGCCTATTGCAGATTTCACTTTAAATGAGTTTCAACAGTACCTGAGGTTCCTTTCATTTTGACTTTTTTCGCCTCCCCCATCTGAAGGGATACAAACAAAGAAGGCAAAAGTGCAAAGATTAGGCTGAACTTAAACCAGACACCTTCTGCACTCAGATAACTGTGTCCTTTGTTCAGAAGTCACAGCCCTCCCCCTACACTAAGCTGTATTTTTCATTCTCAGCAAATCACAGGACCAGATGCTTCTTTTTGACATGTGGAGACAAGTCACAGATTTGGAGGCTTTCTCAATTTGTGTTAGCTAATGTAACAGTTATTATAGCTACATTCTCAATATTGGAGAAACATGCTTCCCTGACTTGATTTGATTTCTTGTCAAAGTAGCTTACAGAAAACACAAGTAGCTATTACCTGACTTACTCTCTGTTCTCTTAAGTTTATTTTTAAAGTGGCATGAAATTAATTTTTCCACTTCGGGTTATTTTTTTTTTTTTTAAATTAGTTTTCAGTGTGAAATAGTGTAATCTGACTTCTTTCTCTAAAACTGAGGATCTGACAATAGTGAATGTACAGGTGGGATGGAAAGTGGATGCACTGACAGTTCCAGAGGCCAATGTTTGTTACCAGTACTGTAGTGCAGGTACAGTTTCTGCAGCACATGGTAGTCTCAGCCATGGAGAGGACCCCACTGTACCCTGTGTACTGTACAGACAAGAAGCAAGAATGGCGAGGTAACCTTCAGTAGTAAGAGTCTTGTTTCAACTCCATGTTTGGCCACTGTGCATCTCAGCTGTCACAGAGTCGGTGCAGGTTTGATGAAGAGGTGCTGTTTGGGTGTTTTCAGTCAAGGTATTCTCCTGAACACCCAAATATGTGGGTCTGGATGAAATTCAAATAGAACTCCTTGCAAGCACGTTTGCTTCTGCTGAATCTCTATGATTGTCATAGTGGCACAGAGCTTGCCATAAATTAATTTATTTTGATATTTGACTCAATCATTATAATACTATTACTCTGAGTAAAGCAAGAAAAGAGGAGAATTTCATGTGTGTACCACAGCAGGGGTGAATTGTCAGTCATCTGAAAAATCTGTTCGCACAGAATGATGCTTAGCACTGCTATTAATAATGTTCACTCATTTTTCAGTGCAAAATGTATGCCCATTCACGTTGTAATCTGTATTACAGACCTTTTTGTAATACATATGCGTGTATATTTTGTCTATCTGTAATATACTTTATCAGCTGGATATAGGTAAACACACAGATCTGTGTTGTGCAGGTTGCTACATAGCACTAGGGGGTGTGAAAATGTGAGCAGGTTCCTCAGATTCTTTTAAATCTGTGTAGAACAAATAGGCTTTCATTTTTAAAGGCCAGGACCAGATGTGGTAACTGCATGGCACTTAATTTTTCTTCCTTGGAACGATGAAGGGCCGAGATGACCTTGTAACTTCAAGGAGTCTACAGCAGTGATTTCAAACCTGACACTTAGATCAATCACTAAATCGTTCCCTTTAGCTGAACTGACTCATTGCCTATTTGCCCACCATGAAAAAAGCAAAAGGCACAGTCCTTTAATGCCCCTCTTGTATTTGAAAGCCACTCCTGTGTAAGGCCTGTCCTAAACAATATGCTACCCAGGCATACAGCAGCCAACCTTTCTAGTGCAGAAGCTGCAGGTAATTTAATAAATGATTCCAGAAGCAGCAGGTTTAATTAACCTACATCTCCTCCACTCAGTAAGCCAGCCCATGGCTGCCCTGCCTACAATATCCCCCATAAACTCAGTGCCCCATTTCCAACCCCTCTTCCAAAAATGCTTACAATCTGCTCCTCCCCCCCTCCCCCACCAATTTCCTGAATCCCTGTCTGTACCCCTCCTCCATCCCTTGTTCCTAAAATCACCCCGTATTGCAATGTCACACGTTTTTTGCTTTGCTCCCTGCAGTTCTGTGCCTCTCCCACCCGCTCCCTGCCCTCCCTCTATTTACATTCTGGCTTTCTGCTCTGCAAACCCAGAGCAGGGATATTTGTGCTGACTGGCGAGCTGTGCTGATCAGGCAGTCCACACAACATGCGACTGCCCAGCTACTGCTGCCAACTGAATAAAGAAAGCTGCTTTTCTCTGTGTCTTTTCCTCAGAGAGAGGACTAAAACAGCCATTTTCTCTCCTCTACCAACGCCCGATTTTCATTAAGCTCCTAGGAGAGGAAGATTTTTGAGACCTGTGTCCTGAAGGCATTGTCAGATGTGGCTGAAATTGGCTGGCATGTTCAAGATCATTAGGGTCAGGGCTGACAGACAGGCTGATAGCATGATTTCGTTATTCTTTTCCTTAGAAACCAGGCTTAAAAAAATGGATTTGACAGTATAGTTGATACTGGGGGTTGTGAGCAAATAAGTTATACCAAAAAAGTGCCTTTAATTCAATATTTGTTTATCTGCCGTGAGAATTTTGCCAGTATTTCTTACATCTCTTGAAGGATCATGTCCTCGCTACCAGCAAAAATGCACTCCTGCATAATTTTAATTAGCAGATAAAATGCCTCTCTAGCAGTAACAGACCATGGTGTAAGGAAGAAATAAGAGCAATGACTTCATTAGAAATTCTCTGACAGTAACCTTAGTTGTGTTAGTTGTTTCCAGCCCAGTCCAGCACAAAGCACCCTGTGTTCCTTGAAATTTCCTGTTTCCATAACACTCGCCAGGAAATGCTGAGTAGATGATATATGGGCTTCTGTACCAAGCTTACTTGGTGACATTCTTCTGCTCATCAGGGGCAATGCACCCACCCTCAGCTGGGCGTGGGTGACAAAGGGGCATAGGAAAGAACAGTGACGAACTGGGATTTATCTCAGAGGGGGAAAAAAAGAGAACTGTGTGTGGTTAAAACTTCTACCTGCAGAAATGCAGTGCTATGTGAGAAACTGCATATACAGACTGAGTGACTTCCTGAGCAACTTTAATCCCTGGTCCAGCATTAATTTACTGTTTTCCCTTGAAGTACTTTTCAACTCTTTATACCTTGGTTATCCGTTCATGAAGCATTCATAGTCTTTACCTGCTTCACATGGGTGTTGTGAAGTTTCACTAATTAATATGTGAAGATTCTTAAGTCAAAAAGTGCCATGTAACTGCAATGTATTCCTTTTATTACTTCTAGATAAGCTGTTTTGATCAGAATCTTCATCTGCACAGCCATCAGGAGATCTCATAGCCAACAACTGCAGAGGTAATTTTTTCTTTACTGAATTGAGCCCCGAGGAATTAATGATTGACTGCTAATAGGTTTATTCCATTAAACATGGGGTGAAGGAAGGTTTTGCCTGAAGTGTAACAGACAAAGAAGGGAAATATCCAAAGAAAAGTGAGCTCTGTGGAATATAAGTGGCCATCTTATGGAATGTATTGGAACTAGATCTCAGGAATGGCAGAAGGTTTGTAATATTTTATACGGTCTGAAGGTTTGCAGTGAAGTTTGGGCTGCACATTGCCTATTTTCACTTCATGATTTAAGAAAGGAACCTCTGTAAGAGCAAGCAATGAAATCTACCCTATTGCTAGTAGAGAAGTTTTGCAAAGTAAATGTTTATAAACCTTTCATATGAAGTTAATGATGCTTATTAAAATGTTAAAAGCAGTCATTCACAACGACTCCCATTTTTAAGAGCAGTTTTATTATCACACTCTGCTCTCTGAATTAACGGGCAGTTTAGTTACTTATTTGGTTTATAGTAAATGTTTGCCAGATTATGCAATTCAGTTCCTGAAATATTTAGAGGTTTTTGAAATGATAATAAATTATGAATTCTGTAGTGTCTACAATGTCAGTGATACTGTGACTTTAGCCTTGAAATAATTCCTAATGCTGATATCTCCTTCTGTACTCCTAGGATTCCAACTTTCCTTGCAGAATTATATTTCTATAACTTTTTTCCCCCTTTGAAATATATCCACTTCTCCATTTATCAAATTTTTTATTTTACGGCAAATCAGAGAGGAGTATGGGGCTGAAAGCAGGGACATGCCACTCATAACTTCATGGAATATGTGACCAGACACACTTTATGCTTACAGTTTCTGGTTACTTTGAAAAAAATCCCTAATTTTATTGTCTGCATAGTACAATTGTAATTCTACGGGAAGCACAGCTTTATGGATATCACTAGGCCCTGCATATGGACCTACATGTCAGCATATACTGTTTACAGTAGAAGAAGAGACTTTTGAATCAAGACATGTAAAAAGTGAACAGATAATTTTTTGGGGGAAAAAAAGTGCTAAAAAATGCTAGTAAACACTTGTGGCATGGTGTCTTCGTTTTGAATTTTGCTTTTACTTTGGGTTAGTTTTGAAAGGAAGTGGGTAGTTTTCAATTTGCACAATGCAGTGTCAGTCCATCTTCTTATTACCCTGCCTTTCCTCTCCCTTTCTCTCTACTATCTAGAAATCTTTCTGCACAGAGCTGCCCACTTCTTACCTATGCACACTGGTACTGTATTCACTGGGCAAAGAAATTCTGGTGCTTTGACTGTGTTTTAATAAAGGGACATTGTAATACTTAAAAATATTTTAATATTCAGACCAAACTTTCAATTATCAAGGATATATTTTCATGAGGAGTTAAAATAATTTTTCTTTAACTAGAAGTCCAGAAATTTCCATGGGGATTTTTTGCAAGTGGGAATGGAAATAGAAACTTTGTTCTTTGGTCTTTAAAGAAGTTTCTAGGTTTCTGTTAAAAAGGAGATTCTTTACAATTGCTGCATGGTAAATTTTTTACCTTTTCTACCTTCTGTGTTTAGTCAGTGAGTATACTCCCTGTGCTTCATGGTGGGGACAGGAGGACCACAGAGGACAAAATTGGTTTCAAGGGGAGGAAAAAATATAATTGCAGTACAAAAACATGTCAAGGGATTCTCGGGCAGATGCATCATCTGAAACTATTTTATTAGTTGTAGATAACTAATTGCAATTGAAGCTAGTAATGCTTAAAATTTTCTATTGTTCTCTTACTGCAGTGCAAAAGCAACAACAATCTACAGTTTTTCATTCTACACCATGTAAACCTGACTTCTAGTTTACCTTTCTTTTAACCATCTCCCAGCCACAGACAAGTGGTGCTGTATCACTAAAGTAGGAATTGAAGAGTAATTTCCTTCATGAGATGCTACATCACGTCACACAAGCCATTTGTGTAAATATGTATCATTATATAGGTATTGAACAATTTGCCATTTATTTATTTACACTGTGAATTTCTACAAGACCAGAGAGAACCAGACAAGAAAATTGAAAGGCACTCTTGTAATCACTAGTTTGTGTGGGATATGGCTTTAAGACCAGAGGATGTTCATTTTAGAGCAGTTAGGAAACTAACCAAAATAACCTTTGAGTAATCTGGTGAGTTTATGGGAGACTGGCAAAGAATAAGATTCCATAAAGAATGGAATCTCCCTTTCAAAAATTAAAAAAAAAAAAAGGGAAAAAATGAAGATATGAGTTGTATAGACCAATCAATCTCCACAAATATTCTAGAATTATCAATTTAGAAGGAACTATTTTCTTCATGGAAGACAGTAGTACTATTAAAATATAGATGGATATATCCATGGGAAAGAAGCCACATCAAAGCAGTATAATTCCCTTCCTTATCAGACTGTGATAAGTGATTCAAAGGAAAATGGTAGATAGGATATATCTTTCATAAAAGATCTGGTATTTTCTAACATTGCTTTCTCAAGGGTATTGGAAAAGGGCAGTTCTGATGTGATGACTCTAATGGGAATGCACAGCTTGTTAAAAGATTCTCTCAAATATTAGGAAATTGCAAGTGGATCTCACAGGGACCAGTTCTACACTCAGCTCTTATTTTCACTGGTATCTTAAACAATGAAATACAGAACAGTTACATCACTTGGGGGGTGACACCAAAACACAAGGGTTTGGCTGCAAGCACTTTGAGAGACAAAATTGTAGTTCAAAGACATCTTGATAAATTGAGGAAATGGCTTGGTGTCAACAAGAGTAAAATCAATAGGGGCAGTCAGAAACAAAGGAGTTACAAGGTTCAGAATACAGTCTAGGAGTTACAGTCAAGTCATAAGCAGGGAATCAGATGGTGTTGCAAAAAAATATAATTTGTTTGGGGTGTATTAACAGAAGTGTCACGTTAGAAGAAAGGTATCTATCACCGTGATAAGCATAGCTGAGGCTTTAGCTGCTAAATAATTTTGGACACCCCACTCTACAGAGGATATCTACATATAGAAAATGATAAGATGTCTGTAAGGCATGTATGAGCAAGTTTGAATAAACACTGCTTAATTATCCCAGAAATTAAAAAACTTACAGGAAATACAGAACTTTTGAGTACAAACAGATACTTATATTTGTGAATATAACATTCAGTGGCCTACAATAATGTCAAAAATAAATGTACTTAACTTGTGAATTTTATGTGTTCAGAAATTGCAGTAGTTTGCACAGAAACATTCTGGCACACTCCTTAACCAGCAATTTTAAGAACACCTTAAATACGGTAAGGATGATTTAAGTGTTCTTGATTCTTCCTTCATGCAGGGAGTTTGACTAAGTGCTCTCTTGAGATCCCTTCTGTCCTGTGTTTCTGTGATTTTAATTTATATGGAACTCTAAAAAAAATCTGGGTCATTCTATTAATTTTTTATTTATCAAATGAAAATGTTAGAGATGAATAATCCTATGAGCTAGGATACAAATATTTTTTAAAGCTCTCTTGCCATAATAATGTAGTCTAAGAAATACCATCTCAAGATACATTATCTAGTTTAACTAATATTAAAAAATAATCAAGGGAAATATTGAAATACCTACTGTTATTTCTTCAAGTCCAGGTTCTAAAAATTGAATTTCAGTTGAATGCTGGAAAATAAGTTATTTCTTAATCAAAATTCCTGGCAGTTGTGACTTCTCTTCTTTTGCAAGTAATTTTTGCCTAGCAATGTTTTTTGAGTCTGAGTTGGGTGCTGTAGGTTCACTAGATGATATCTACTCTAAATAAGAAGGTAGGACAATGGTAAACCCAACTCCACTTCTCAGGTAAATAAAATTCTACTTTCTCATTATACCTTTTGCACTTCAGCGTGAAAATCTCTTGAGTTCTTACAGGAGACTGACTTGACCTTATTTTTGAGGGTATCCTTTAGTCAGAAACACTTTTCTTGTTGCTTCTGGTCATCCACATGACTCGGGCCCACTGCCTTCTACATAAGGACTGACACTGGAGTTGCTCCTGCTTGTGCAAAGCAGTGGTGGTATTGAATTGATCCTTTAGATTGTGAACGCAGATGGGAAATCACATGCATAGACTGGTTGTATCTCGTATGGGAGAGCTCTTGGAACTAGACACAAGAATTAACCTGCCCATTGGCCCATTCACCTTTCCAAAGTTACAGACCAGACTGGGGTGCTTGGTGCTTGCATCCAAACTTTCTGCTGGCAGAAATCAGCATGAATTTCACACACACAAAAAAAATGGTAATTTGTAGTTAATTAGGCCCAGAATCATTAGGAAATTGTTATTTGCCCTTACAGATGTAGAAATCACAGGAAGAAAATCTGAATTTGAGTCTTTAAAACCACTCAGTGAAACAGTTAAATCTGTGTGTACCTCCTAGACTTCAGTTTAGGACTAACTACTTGGGATGATTAAAACATGCTGAAAAGCAGCCACTATTGGGCTTTTTCAAGTCTGTATGCTTATTAAAACCAGAAAGCATGTGAAACAATGCTTAGCTAACAGTTTATCTAGCATGAAGGAAAATACCATTATATCAGTCTTGATGAAACTTAATTGCAATTTGACTGTGATCACATTAACTGTTTTGTGCTCCTAGAGTTACACATTAAAGGTGAATTCCTGAGTGCGTTAATAAGCTTAATATCAGAGTTTTGTTGAGAAGGACTATTTTGTGAGTTGTGTTGATCAAACATAATTTCGATCACTTATACTTGGTATTACACCTGATTAAATTCTACAGAAGTCATCCTCCCGACAACAACCTTTTTTTCTGCTCACACTCACAAAAAAAGAAATCCCTGGATCCCAACTGTGCCTGTAATGAAGGTGAATTGTGTTTAATGACTTAAAGAGTGCCATTTTGTACTTAACAGTTTACATATTGCAAATTACCCTGTAAATGCTCTGTTCCTAGATCAAATTAATTGTATAACAAGTTGTACTGAGAGGCAGGGAATTTTCTTTGCGCCTTTAGCTCCCACGGTCTGGAAGCTTAAAATTATTTTATTTAAATACTATGCAAAAGCTTTATCTGACCCCCATATGAGTACTTGAGCACAGACAGGGAATTCATGGATGTGAATGTGTAACTCGATATTTAAAACAATATATTGTCATGACCTTTATTGGACTTTGACTTGCTTGTCTCTGTTAACAAACCAGTGTACTCAAAATTGTTCAACCTCACATTTTATTCACATAACTCATTAAATTTAAGGTGCTCGAGTTAAGATCAACTGTAATTATTGTGGGCTTACATGGAGGTGGAGGACATTATAGCTCTCTATAACTACCTGAAAGGAGATTGTAGCCAGGTGAGGGTCAGCCTCTTCCCCCAGGTAAAAAGTGGCAAGACAAGTGGAAATGGCTTTGAGTAACACCAGGGAGGTTTAGATTGGATATGATGAAAAATTTCTACATGGAAAGGTTTATTGAGCATTGAAACAGGCTGTCTGGTGAAGTCACTGAGGCACTGTTCCTGGAAGGATTTTTTTTAATACGTAAAAATGTAGATCTGGCACTAAGAGACTTGGGTTAGGGGTAGACTTGGCAATGTTGTGCTAATGGTTAGACTCAGTCACCTTAAAGGTCAATCTAAAAGCTTCTATGATTTGATGGTTTTATCCTTGATAGCAGAGGTTATTTCCTCTTTCCCCTGTTACCCAAAAGATATTTTCCTGAAAGCGGTTACTGTCTGTCTGGGATGAACCAAGACTAAAGGCAGAGATGAAAACATAGTTGTGGTACTTAAATGATCATTCAGAAAAAGCTCCAGGCCACTGATTTTGGATCAATATAAAACCACATAAGTCACTGATGACTAAAGCCAGTCTTCATGTTCAGCGATAGGGAGGTGAGCCAGGTTCGTAGAGAACATGAAAATATTTCATTTGGAAAATATCCCCAGAAACCTCTGCAATCTCCGCAGCAATTTTTGTGTTCATCTGGTGCTCTGATTTTCACTGTGCTGCTTCTGGAAGAGACCCATTTATTGGGGCCTCTGTCAAACACAAGTCTTAAATATTTTGGCTGAACTGAAATGTACTACTCTGAAGTGCAGAGCTGCTGATCACATGAGGCTGGAGCTTCCGGTGACATTTATTCCAAAGGAAGTTGGAACAGGGAACTTGTGATTGATGTATTGGCTACAGTCTCATATCAGAAACTGGCTTTAAGAAAACATTAAATAAACTACAAGCTCAGGTAGAATTGAGAAGGGAGTAGTGATAAAAACAGAAGTGGAACTGCTTACTCCGAATAGTTTGTGAGAATCTAGCAACTGATCTAAGAGGAGACTTCTGAAAGCAAACAATCTTGTAAAGTTCCTACAGAGTCACATCAAGCTGGCTCAATTGTGCGTTATTTTTGAAAATGCATTTTGGTTGTGGAAATTCTTACAGCAATTTGAACTTTCCTTTTAGTGGTCTGAAATAAAAGCTGAAGTGTGAATGACCAGGAATGGTGCAGGAATAATAAAAATACTGAAGGGCACAGTACTAATGTCCCTACAGGAGCTTGCACTAGTTTTCCTAAATTAGCATTTTAACTCGCTTCCTCTGTGTGCAAAATAAGAGTGATACAACAGCAACATTTGGCTCCTTTGAAACTTCACTTTCAGTATTCCGATGGTTAAATAAGCTTCTGTTCTTATTACCCTCCTTCTGTTTTAACCCATGTAAACAGTCATTGACAGAAGAAAATTTTAAAATACATATATATACACATCTTGAACTAGAAGCCAAAAAGTACAGAGTATTTTTTACTTTACCAATTTTTGACCTAGTTTTGCATTTACAGTGTGGCTCATTTCATTCTCATACCAGGGATGTGTTAAAATCATCTTTGCCAGTGACACAGCTGGATGCCAGTGTAATACACAGGATAAAATAGACCATGAAAAAATTAATACTTTTGTCCTTACAGCAGAAGCATCCTATTATATATACTCTGTGCAAGGCATGGGCCAGACACTGAGTAAAATAATAAAAAAAAAAGCAAATGCACAAACAAAACCACAAAAGATCAAATAGCTTCTTGTTAAGGGAGCATTGTCTATTTCATGCAAAGAAAGGGAGAGAGTTCAGAAGACTTGATTGCTTATGATTACTTTTTGAGGATTTTATTATACCATATATCCACAAGAGAACCCACAAAAAAGTTGGATAAACAAATTTAATTTTAGTATCTTGTAGCTTTTAAAGTACTTGGCTTTACAACCTTGAGGATGCCCTTCTATGCTTAGATATGTAATTTCAGTTTTTAGCCTCTCTGCTTGTTTTACATTTCTCTTACTCTTCAAAACTGATCCAGTTCCTTCTCAAAAATAGGTGTACTCATTGACTATAAAATGCATATTTACACTGTATAAAAAGAGCCACACAAAGAATACAAGCAGGAAAGTGTTACAGCAGTGGGGCTGAGCTACAGCAGTAGTGAGGTAAAACAGATTGGCTTAATTGCAGGAGCTTTTCTTTGCATGATGAGGTTCTGGTGGGAGATCATCTTCTTGCTATGCCAGGTGTTGTGAATTTGCCCTGCATGTGAGAAAGATGACACAGCTCATTTGTTCTCCAGGGCCCAGCAGTGTGAGGCAGGGAGTTGGAATACCTTCATAACTGCAACCTCAAAAGCAGGGGTTAATCCTAAACAGATTTCCATGCCCTCCCCCCCCCCCCCCCCCTTTTTTTTTTTTTAATGTGCATATATTTAACACAAACAACAAAGTTTACTAAAATATGTAGCTCTAATTGGCAACCATTCTCTGTAGAAGATGATGGAAGGCTGCTAGGGCTAAGTAGTCAAATTTCTATCTATCTTACTAAGCTGTATTGGTTGTTGTTTTATTTGGTGCCTGGTGATATATTTTGCTGTGAAACTTCTTGTGGAATACTTTATGTTTTCATATATCTTTTTTTTTTTTTTATTTGAAACATGAGAAAAGTCAAGCTGAGTAAACCGGAAGGCGGCAGAGAGTCAAAGTTTCTACAAGTCTGATCTTGAACTGTTGCTTAGCTGTGAACAGTTATTGAGCTGTTGCTGTTTGCCCTCTGTGAGGTGGATGGACTTCAGTGAGGGTAGATGCAAGCTTTTTCTGCTAGAGACAAAGGTTGGATGTATAGATTTTTGTTGCATACTTTTTTCTTTGATTGTTAGAGACACCTAGCATGTTACACTGCTCTAGTGGTGACCATGTGAAATGAGTGATACTGCAAACGAGCAAAAAAAAGCATGTTGACCACAGATTTAGATAGCACTAAAGTCTTAGAGAAAAATAAATTAAAACTCTCTCTTATTTTATTGGTGGTCTCATACTTTCAATAATAATGCTATGAATAGAAATATAGATATTAATAAAAGTGCTGATTCATTACTGAGTTGTATGGTACTAACCCTGATGGGGAGCTAATGTTGAGTCACCTCTTTGGAATATGTCTGTACGAGTGGGCCCAGGATGGTACAGCTGTCCAGACTTTCAGCCATAAGGGTGGATGGTGCAAAAGTCCAGAACAGAGAACACGGGGTTCATCACTGCTACTGCATCCTCTGCTGCTCTTAAGCCTTACAATTTCCAGTGTGCAGCCAAAAATCTCTTTCCTATGACTGATAAACTTGCCATTAGCCTCACTGTTTGCAGATATTGCCTGCAGCGTTCATGGGACAGTTCTGTTGCAACTGTGCACATTGGTGCTTATGTTAACTTGGCATCTGTGCCCACAGCTCAAACATCTCTGCTGTGATGTAAGACAGATTTCATTTGGGCAAACTGCAATGTGCAGACACTTTGGTGTTACATACAAGACTAACGTTAATGTTAATCCAATGTGCTTTTGGATTTCAATTATACTAGTGTCCATTTACTTAATTTCTAAATTCTCCTTTCTAAACTCGTGGAGGTAAAGTGTTTAGCAACAGATGTTCTTATGGGTTGGAAACATCAGACTTGTTACTTGGATATATTTAGGAGCTAGAGCTTGCTGTGCTGCCTGGACACTTGTCAGCAGCCTTAGCACCTACTGCTGTGTCTTATAGGCTCTGTCATATGGCTTAAGGCCCCTGTGCCTTCCTCCAAATGTGTTCTGCTTTCCTCAGAGGATCCGAAGTGTGGCCCATTGTTTAAGGAGGTAAGGACAGCTTCAGCGGTGCATTGAGGCCTGGAAGAATATTACTGCTGGCTGATGCAAATGTTCATTATGAAAGAATTTGACTCCTTCTTATAAGGAAAACAAACTCTCTCATGCTGCATCCTGTGCTCACTGTGTGTGGCTTCCCTGTTTCATAAAATGGGTCTCCCTTCCTGCTCTGTAGCTGAGCCTCAGCCTCTGCTCCTCACCCTAGGTGATAATGAAGCATTGTTTCATTATTGCCCTTGTCACACAAGCAGGGAAGAGGAGATGCAGGGCTAGGGGAGGCCACAAGGCTATTGATCTTCTTCAAAACTTGAAATTCCCCATGCTCAGGTTGTTGTTAACTTGCCTGAAATGTGTCAGACCGGAAAGCTTTTATTTGCTTGTGACCCTTCCACTGCCCAGTAATACCAGGTAATGGAAAATCAGCTGCATCCTGGCTGCCAGTAATAAATTCCTGCTCCCAAACAATCCAGACTATCTTCAGGAGCAAACAAAACATTCACCTCTAAACTCTTCTGTGTCTGAACTGCAAGATCTTTTGACTACATCCAGAGCTCTCTGCAATACCAATAGTTGATTTGTTCTTTTTCTCTCCTTCCCAAGACTTTAAGTGTCTTCTAACCACTTTATGAGAGAGAAAAACTCATAATCAAAGTTAAGGGTTGTATTTCTAATCATAAAACTGGACTATTTTCTGGGAACATGCTGAAACAGTTTTTTTTTTTGTGGGAGGTTAGGTGGCCTTGGTTTATTTGTTTGGTTGTTGTGATTTGCTCATTTGGGGGCTTTTGTTTGTTTTTGTCTTGGAGAGAGAGGTTGCTTGTTTTTTTAAAGCAGCAATTGCTACTGCTAATCAATTTACCCACAAAACCAGAATGACAATTGGAGAAATTCAGCTTTACTTTTAACTGATATGAAAAACTAATTTTAGAACACATTAATGACTTAGTAATTCATGCTCTTCCACTCTTTGTCCCATTTACAGTTTTATATTTTCTACCTTCACTGGTTGTATAGGAACTTATGTTTTCCTTGTTTTGTGTTATGTTGTACATTGCTGCCTCATTGCACCTACATTTATGATTTTTTAAATGTATCCATCTCCACTGTCTTCTATGATTATCCCTGAGAAAGAGCAAGCAAATGGAAATAATCAGTGAGTTTCCCATTTCTCCATCTCTTCTTCTTCCTTCTGTGTAACTGTGATCTTAGCAAGGCTACTGTCCCGTCTTCCCTGGCATGCTGTGTCCTCTAAGTTAAACTTTTGGATTAGCTGTGCCTCAAAAGGAAATAGGAATTCTCCTACATGGAACCTGCTTTTAAAAATGACAGCAGCAACAAAACCATAACCAACGTTCCCTATACATTTAACAGAATAAAAACGGCCTGCTCTTGCAGATGTTGGTGTTAAATTCTGTACAGTTTCTTCTAGTTATTACAACTTTGTTCAGAGGGGAGATGCATTGTGCTTCTGCCTCTGAAGTGATTCTGTAGTATATAAAAATCTGCAATTTCTCAGGTTTCATATTTCAGTGTTGCAAGGAGGGAGGAACATTACTAAGCATGCAAGGCAAAAGACCTTGTGAACATACTATTTAACAGCTAGTAGAGTTTTCTCAGATGATTAGAAATTAATTCCTGGTTGGTTTTTTTTTAAAGAATACATGAAACAAATGCTAGAAATTAATAGCAAACTTGGTCAGATTCTGTACTGATAGTCATAAGAATTCACTCCATTGGCCTTTTCATTGCGCCCCAGTGTTAAACGCACATGTTGGTTCCTTCTGTTGTTCTCTTTTACAGCTTTTCTGTACAGATAGCGACTCTTTGTACACACAAGAGTACTGAACCCTGTCTGAGAAGGCATAGATGAAGATTTTCTTGCACTGCTTATTTGTTTGGTAAGGGCAGAGTGAAGTGATAAAACTTGCTGTGAAAATCAAAAAAATGTGGAATTTTTGGGTTTTGTGCTGGCACAAGACCATGGAAGAAAGACAGGCTTCTGAAAATTTACAAGGAGGCTCCTGATTTACAAGGAGGCAGTGGGAGTTAAGTGAAATAGTATGTAGGTTGGAAACTTCTGAGGGGACAGAACAAATGGTAGAGAGCAATTACAAGAATGAAAACTAGGGATGTCTCCAGGTTAAAAGTAAGGAAGTGTAATCGATACCTAGGTCTTGAGAAAAGTAAGGATAGTAGAAGTGGACAACAACTTAAGGGTCTATATTTATATGAAGGAAAGGTTGTTGATTTTCATAATTACCGCCACAAAACATTAGAAAATTATAGCACAAAACTGGCATAGGATGCTTGAACTGCCTTCAAGTGTAAGAATTGCTGTGATCTTGTGGTTGTGATAGCATTGAGGCTCTGGTAGTTTCTGACATGCACCTATTTGTGATGGCTGTGATTTGCTCTGAAACGTCTTTGCTGGCCACTGCCATGCTGCAATCCCATAGAATCTATGATGGAGAAACACTGTCATTGTTCCCAGTCACAAATTACTTCTAAGTTACTGGCAGGTACTGGCTGACCAGTGAAGCAAGGTTCCTGACCACACCAGCTTTCAGCTAAAACTAATGAAAGAAACTATCATTCTACAAAGAGATGCAGAGGATGCTGTGTCACCTTCGGGCTTTGGTTGTAGTGGTACTATCAATAGGCAGTAGTCTAAGTTATCATTTAGAAATCTGGTGGCAGCACATATTTAAATGAAGAAAGGCTTGTAAGTCTCCTATTCTGACACAAGAAGAGAATTTTTTTAAAGAAACAGCCCTGCATATATAATATATCTGTGGGAAAAGACTTTTGTCTGTACTGCAGCCATTCATCCCTAGCTGTGTTTCTTGAAGCCTTTCACATTTATGCAAAAGCACAGCATGTGGGAGAAATCTTTCATTTCCAAGATTTTAGATTTGCAGTTGATTAAGCACTGATCAAAATCATGTTGATCATGACTTAATGATCCTAGGCACTGATTGAGGGCATCATTGGATCTGGAGCTCACAGTGAGATGCAAGCAGCAGAGACCTCCCCCAGCAGGAGAATGTAGATCCTGGAGAAAACTAAATGGAGGTGTTCTGTGCACTGGGACAGGGTAGACTGCTGCACCCAAAGCAGGGAGAAAGTCTGAGGACTCATTTTGCCTTCTTGACAGCCCTCTCTGGACTCACTCCCCAAAAGGGGCAGAAATAAGAAAATCACCAGTATTCTCAGTGAAAAGAGTGCACATATGTGCAGTGCCATAAAAAAAGGAGTTTATTGCTTACTCCTCCAACCCCGACAGCCCATGTCACACTGGCAGGAAGCTGACGCACTGGAGTCTATGCTTGTAGCTTCACTGACTGTACTTTACTCCCATCCTGAGAACACCAGTCACACTTGCTGTGTGAGCCTAAGTGATTTTGTTTTGGGGCTTAATTAAAGTAAATTCAAGAATTCTTTACTTCAAGGAAAGAAGTAAAAATAAGTGTTCACAAAAAGAAACATGAAAGATGCGTTATGTGCCTAGCCTCCTTCCACTAATGGATTTGAATCCTTAATGAAAACAATGTCACTCAAGAGGAGATGGGTCAGGAGTGTGGAGGGCATCCAGCCCAGCACAAAAGGGTCAGCTGGCCCGTGCAACATCGCCTGGTTGCCACAGTGGAAAGGGCAGTTGCGAGAGCAAAGTAAAGGCAAAGGATGGACATCACTGTCCCATGCTACCCAGAGACCTGTCATCAGGGTGAGGGGCAGCATGTAAGAGGCAATTCAGAGTAAAATGGTTTAGGACTGTGCAGCCAGACACAGTGTGAGTTTGTGTGTGAGGGAACTTGATATCTGGAGGTGAAATGAGCTATTGGTGACTGGCTTTTTAAAGTGGTCTGAATCCAAAATGAGGGAATCAACAAAACACTGAATACTATGAAATTTGAAATCCAGACCAAATCCTTTGGATGTGTCATCTCATTTTTCAGCTCCAGTTGTAATAAAGAGCAGCAGATAAAAAGTGGGAAGACTTTTGTTGTCTGCTCACACACACTTCCAGAGGATCAGCTTCCAGTTAAAGAGTGGGTGCTGAGCTAAGGCTGAAACTAGAAAGATAAGATTATAAAAAGTGCTTCTAATAGGAATGGCAACTTTAAAAAGGAGCTTCCCGTGCACACAGAGTGAATGAAGTGCTAAGGATATACTGGATATATTCTGATTTTGTGGAGTGTGCATGTCCTTTAAGGATTTCTCACCTCATGAGCTGACCTGGATAAATGCTGCAAACGAAACCAGTTCCTGGGATTCCGTGTCCTTCGTTCGGCTGTCTATGACTTTCCATCCCGTTCACTGGAAACAGCTCACTGTTTTTCCCTTACTCAGACAATGGTGGCTCAGCTCCCTGGAGGAAGAGCTGATACTAGTTATCATTTTATCATTGAACACAGCTGCTCTGAATTTTAATAGGTAAGTCTTCTGCATCTGCAAGTAACATATGGCTAGCACAGAGCTGCAGCTTCAAGAGTTTGCTCCTGCTCACATCTCTTTCTGGTAGCTGTGGAATGGAAACCTGCCACTTCAGCAAAGGCATTTAAAGCAAACAAGCTGGGGGAAGATATACCATGTAAACATGCAGTAGTTAATGTCAGGTATCCTGAAGTGTGCTTAATATAATCTTTCTGACTTTGCATGTGTGCAGCAATATCCTCTAACATTCTGCTGTTAACAGATTAAGTGCTTCCAGGGTGCCACAATTGATAACACATATATAGATCTGTAGTTAGCAGGAAAGGTCTTCACTCAAGCAAGAAAGCTCATCTAAACCTGCAGCTTCCTCAGAAGAGAAGCATCGTAACCGCGGGGTGCATTTTGGCTGCAGCAACCAGAGCTGTAGCGACTTGAAAATCTCAGAGGCAGCTAACAATAAAGCACCTTAAAATGTTATTTATATGGTCCTGCCACTCAGATACCTACCCCCAGGGCTGCTGCCCACACACTTGTGCCCCCTGCCCTTCTTGGATGTGGCTGTTCTTTTTGGAGTGTATTTGCCTTTTCAATCACATCTCTCTCTGCTATTGCATAAAAACGGGCATTGAATTTTCTTTCTGTCATGGAACAGGAGACCACAACATCTTATGCAGCTGAAAGCACTACCTCAGTTATTTGAAAACAGCTGCCCATTGCCTTTAGCTGCATCACATATGCAGCTCTGCTTCCAAGAACAGCAGTCACAAGAGACAGAGGGAAAAATGATTGTTGTTTGGGGCAGGGAGAGAGGGGTTATTTCCCTAAACTTTGAGCAGTTGCAATATATGTTCCTTACCCCATTTATTAGAAACTGCAAATGGGAGACTTGTCTAGGTAAGCAAAATCTGCATGGATGCACCCCATGTAGGTAGAATAAGATAATAGTTAGGTTGACACACTGCATTGCCCTGGCATAATGACACATGGTTATAGGTAGTGTGTATCTCTCTCAGCTGTATCTGCTCTGAGGCATAAAGAGGATAAGTGACTTGTACAAGGCCATTCAGCAGATCATTCATAAAGCAAAAAGTGTAGAGGTCGTAAAAACAAATTACCAGTCAGGAGGCAAAAATGTTACTCTGAGAACTCTCACTTTTTTTTTTTTAATTGTTGAGGTTTTGTTCTAATTTTGAATGATAAACTGTCTATTTCAAAGACATGATTATATCCTCTCTTCCCACCTGACTTCTGAAGATAATTCATACTATGGAATAACATTAATTTTCCTAAAGTTGGACTTGAATAATTATTAAGTAACTGTCAAATAAAACAAATACGAACAAAATATTCCTAGAATGCGGGGGAAAATGCAAAATTCTGAGAATTTTTTTGGTGAAAAACTACTTGCTAAAGAAACTAACTTTTCAAATAGAAACTAACTTTTCAAAGAGATAAATTTACCATGACTGCCTGACAAGTGTGTCATGGTATTTCCCTACAAGCATGGCAGGGAAGTATTGACTTGTGGTGTAGGTTCACAGAGTCCTTGCACACTGTATTAATGCAGGAATGAACTTGATCCTTTCTGAATCAGAATTAAGTGAAGTGGCTTTTCAGTGGCTTTTTTTTCTTTTAAACTGAATTGACACCCTGTAATTCTCTTATTTTTTTAATGTGTTTTGCTGCCTAACAACTGAGCAGTAGGAGTGGCATGGAGTAGGAATTGTGAAAGGCAAACTGTAATTTTTAGAATACTGAAAAAGAAACCTACACAGCTGTCAACTGTGAGCCATATCATGTTTAAACCTATGACTGCATCCATAAGTAAGAGTGGGATGAAATAAAAGCAAACAAGTTTTTGGTGTTCTGAAAGAGAAATGCCAATATAACTGTATTGGTTAAAACAATGGAAACTAGCTGTGGCCTTCTGCAAAAAGTTGTACCAACCAATCCAAGAGGAAATTCAGATGCAGGAAAGAATGATAGTCTACTGTAGTTCTACTGATATTTGCAGTACTGGCATCACTGATCCAAGAAAGGATTCTTAGAGTGCAGTGAGCACACAGAGTTAATATCAGTTGAACAACAGAAGTGAGTGTCTTGTTTCCCCCAAGGTCTTATGCCATGAACCACATGGCATCTGTACAAACTGCAGCATATGCATTTTGGGAAGGGGGGAGATGGAGCTGATAGCAAGGAGTGACTTCCAAAGGGAAAGGGTAGCAGGTGGCTGATGAGAGAAGGTTGTACCTCCACCTATTCCTTTCCCCCTGCAGGGGAAAAAGCACTGCACCTCTTCAGAAAACGCAGAAATCTGCAGTTACTGCACCCTGCCCTGCTTGCTCCACCAGGACCAGGGAACTCCAGAAGGCATTTTGCTTTCTGAGGAGCTGTGCTTTTTCTGATTCTCCTGGACATATGTTTTTACACTCCTACCATGAAGCAATCAAATGTCCCCTAGCCTTTGTGAGACTCCTCCTGAAAAATTTATAGGACTAGTGTACTGGTATAATCAGCAATTTCTTTACAACACATCTTTTAATTCCAGTGGTGGGGCTTTTTTTTCTCTCTACATTTGGAAATATCGTGGTTCCCCACCTGCCTTTGACCTGGTTAAGTGCTGCTTCATCCCTCCCCGGTAAGCCGAGTGAGGTTCTTTACTAGAACAAGCTGTGTCTTTGAGCAGGATGAATCTTGATTTAGCTGGCATAAATCACCGCTGTTTCCTTTTCTTCCATGAAGCAACTGATTTGCTGTTGCTGAGTTTCTGTCCTAATGTCTCTTCAGGATGCAAACAGCAGTGAGCTCATCAGCTAGGAGTGGCCAGTTTTAATACAAAAAGCTTCTATAGGTCACACAAAAAAAATTGTCAGGGTAGAAAAGAAAAATCTCCCCTTTCTTTTTCCTTCTTTCTTTTATGAAGAGAAAGAGAAGCTTTGTGTTTTAGTACTGCTACCATACAGGAATTCAAAGATTAATACAATGATTTGGCATGAGATGCCTTTGCCTCCACATTTGCAGGCACTAACATGTGATGACATGATACCAGTTAAAAACAGGACAACACAAGTTGCTAACTTGTTCTACCAACCACATTATTCATCTGAAATAATGGCAGCTGGTTAGCACAAGCAGCTTGCATAAAAAATAATTGAAACAAGAGCATTAGCTTTCCTTGGATGACAAGCAGAGGAGGCAGTGACATCGGTTGCCCGGCACTGCAGCATGACATTCCCTTCCTGAAAGGTCTGATCCTGCCTGTGGAGTCTGTGCTGGTACTGCCAGGGGAACAGACAGGCTTATAATGAATAGAAACAGTTTCCGAGACACCAGCAGTGCCATTTCAGGCTCAAGCAATTAGCCCAGAGAGAGCTCCTGACCTAAGGATACCTTTTAAATGGAGAAGGGAAGCATTCTGTGTGCACACTGTGTGTGTCTCTCCCATGTGGTCTGTTCATTGACCAAAATTAAAGACAGTATCTTGTGCTCCAAATGGGTACTCTTGTGCTCTCAGCTTCCATGTTCGCTTCCTCAGCTACTTTCATGCTACAGAGCCCTCCCTCTCTGCCCTTCCCTGGGGTTGCACTTGTGACTATTGCTTTCTTTGCATCTGTGGTTTTTCTTGTCTATCTCAAGCATCCTTGGTGCAGAAATAAAACTTTAAAAATTCTGAATTTGAAAGCTTTTTAAAATGTCCTTGCCTTAGCATCTATTTTCATGTATGAACAACACCTCTGTTTGTAACCTTCTTACTTGCTCAAAAGAACTTGGGTTCCCCTCCTGCTTAGAAAGGCAGTGCAGAGCTTATCTGCCAGATTTAACATCGTCTCTATGTTTAAGCCTTGTCAGGGCAGCTTTTTCAAGGCTACGTTTGTCCATCCCCCTCTTAAGGGCTACAGCAGACTATGTCTGTGTCTTGTCAGGAGGTGACTAGACTCGTTAACCGAGATGATCCAGTGATGGGTGCTATCAGAATGGGACTCAGCTCGTGATTAGCACATGGCATTCCTTGTCCCTTGGCTGCTGCAGCACCAGCACTTGGCTCAAGTGATGGAGGGAAGAAATCTGGCAGAAACGTCGTCAACTTTTTTGTTCGTTCATTTGGTAGGGTGAGTTTTCTGCCAGTGTAGTGCTCTGAGCAGGTTCACCGCGGGGTTAGAGAAGTGCAAGGCTTGGCTCGGAGGTACATGCCAGGGGCGGGGAGCAGGGCGAGGCTCCTTGTTGTTCTGGTTAATCTGTGCACGCTGGCACAGTCCGCTGCCACGCCGCTCCCCCGGGCTCTGGCAGCGGCTGCGCTGATCCCGGAGCCGAGGCTGTGCAGCTCGGCCTGTCCCGGCACGGATGGGGCCGGAATGGGGACAGGAGCTCCGCAGCTCCATCGGCCCGACCCGGCACGGATGGGGCAGGAGCTCCGCAGCCCGTGCCTGCCTGCACTGGCAGTGCCGCCCCCGCCACCTGAGGTGGCTCCGAGTACGCCCAGCAGCCCAGAGGTCTCGTGTTTTAACAAAAAACACGAATGAGGAATCTGTAATGCCAATATGAAAGTGCTTTCTCCCGATTATGCAGGGTGTAAGGGAGTCCCACCCAGCACGGAATTCCTGTTTCATCAGGTGCTGGAAGGCTGCTAGTGGAAGTGGGGGCATGTCTGTCTCTGGTGTGGGGCCACTACAGCCATTATGCAAATATATCCAACATAAACACGCTGGAAATCCAGCCTCTGACTCACAACGTGTGGTGCCTTTGAACTCAATTGCTTTGTAATTTCTGGCAAATGGAGGAAAGATGACCGGACAAAAAGAAGTCAAGGGTAGAATATGGCTTTGCTATCCCCCAACACATTTCTCCCTCATCATCTGCCAAAAGTAAACTTTAATTTTCGATAGAAAAATAAATCTACCTAGAATTTATATACAGAAAATTGTTTTTTGAAATTAATTTTAGTTCAAGGAAAACACTTCCTTATTGCAGCCATGTTTGTAAGCCATGTTAGCAGGAGAAATTAAATCTTTAAAAGTTGAAGCTGGGAATTAAATACAGGCAAAGAACAGAAAGGGCTTACTCCTGCTGAAGTCCCCCTGCATGCTGTCTCCCAAATATTAGGATGAATACATATCCAACTGTAGCAGATTGTTTTCACTAGTGCTCTGCTGGTGGGTTAGCAATGCTAGCCTTGGAATTAGGCATTTTGTCATGTTTCACTGCTTAGCTGGCTCTTCTTAGACTCCAGAATTCTCATGCAGATAGAAATTAGAACCAGCCTAGGATAAACCTTTCCCTTACACAGGCTTGGCTTCAGAGCTGGTGCAAATGAGATGTCCCATCACATTCTGTGTGGCATGGCACACAGCTCCACTGAGGCTCTGGTCTTCTCCACAGTGTGGGCTCTGCTCCACCTGTAACTGGTGTGATAACCATTACCCCTTTAGATGGGTCTGCTCTAGGGAAATTTCTGTGTGCCTTTTAAAGATAGTACTGCTTCAAGAGTCAGTTATGCAGGCTGGCTATTACTTTGAATATGGAATATTTCCTATGGGATAATACTAGAAATGCTTTTCTTTCCCTTTGCAGTCATGAAGAATTTAGGTATTCAGAAGCATTTTCCTTCTTTGCATATTCATAGTGAACAAGTTCAGGAAACTAGTTCATGAAAAAAAACCCACATTTTCTCTTGCTAACTACAAGCCAGATTGCACAGTAAAGTGAACTGAGAAAATCAGCTTCAGAACTGATCACACTGGCATGAGAGAGGGGTAACACAGGGGCAGAAATGAACAGCTAAGGGCAACAATTATATAAACCAGCACAACTATCAAAATATTACTGAGTGAATAAAATCCCAGAGTACAAATGGAGCAGGATGTAAAACTGACCAAAAATAGATACCCTAAAAGTAAAGTTCACTCCATTTAGTTTTATGTTCTTAGCATAGCTAATGTGGATTGAGGCATCAGAAACGAACCCACATTATCTTCGGTTTTCTTCATGAGCCCTCCACCTCTCTGACTTCCCTCAAAACAAACAAATCTCTATTTCAGAGTTGGTGTGATCCTCCCAGGGAGAGCTCCTGGCACCAGCTGTGGGTTGCCACTTGCTTGCTGGTTCTAGCAGCACCACTATCCTCATCGGTGCATGAGATGTGACTCTGTCTCCATGAGCAGATGAGAGCTTTGAAAGCAATCTGAAACATTTGGCTGGTAGAGAGGCTGATCAAAGCAACACAGACTTGTGGTACAGATAGGGACTAAATACACAGTAAAGAAGACTGTCTGCACTGGGGGTTATCTAGGGAGCAAAAGTTATACTGAGGATAAAAGGGTTCTTTTTTATTCATATTCAGTCTAATAGATTATGCATGTTTATTTCTTTATCTTAAAGATATAACTACACATCATGATGATACCGTGTCTCCGTTTCTTTTTGCAAAGCTGGCTTTCTCTGCTCATATCCAGTACTGCTATTCAAGGAGCTCACCATGCTTTTTTCAGGATAATGTTTTCCTCACTTCATCCAGATGAGCAGCCTTTATTATTTTACATCTAATTACCTGCCAAAGAGTAACATAGTTCTGAATCAAATGCATATGAATCATAAGCAGGTTTTTGTTTTGTTTTTTTTTTAAAACCTGAAAACCAGAAGGTTATGAGAAAACAAGTATAGTCTTCCAATTTTTTTAATCAGCAAAAATTTCAGAGTAAAAAACAAAGTAGCATTATGATGATGTTGGCTTCACTGTGATAGGTAAATATGCATGTAACTAAATTTAGTCCCAAATTACTTGAAGACAATGTCTGTGCTGCTCCGCAAGTAGAATGTGTTATCTTTTCTGTTTATGTGATGGGAAATTACCCACCTGTGTAAAATAATGTGACTAACTTTTTCAGACAGCGGTGTATGTGTTTTCTCTTGAAAAAAAGTTTGTTTGTGGTTTTTTTTGCTAAATTTTTCAAGCTTGCATTGAGGACTTTGTTTTGAGGGACAGGCTCAAATACTCCTGTTCAGGAATATCTTGTAGAATATAACTTCATTGTGCATAACATTACTATGCTATAATGCTCTGCAGCTTTTTGAACAGTATTTTCTAACATTTATAGACATTTCCAGCCCAGCAATTCTACAAAGAAATAAAACTGTTGCAATTTCTGTTGTAAGAATGAAGGCCTCTTATTACAAGAGTTCCAGGCTCAGTTTTTTTTAAACATATAAAAAGACTGATAAGGGACTTAATTTGGTGGTGAGGGATTGCTTGGTTTTTGTTTGTTTTAATGCTGCTTCAAGATGACTCAGTTTTGCAAGTCTTTTGAAATACCATGCATCATAATTGTCTCTGCCTTTTCTAGTTCTTCTATATCAATCTTACTTTGTGTATCAAGACGTCAGACATTGTTCTGTCACTTTCTTGCCTTCTGAAATCTGCTTTTGATTGCAACGCTTTGCTCCAGAGTAACAATTTTATATATCCTTCCTATAAATTCTGGGATCTTGCCAACACTGGGAATTTCTGCATTCCCCACACCCTTTCCTATTCTGTTTAAACTAGCTAGTCTCCTTTTCAGAGCTGTTCAGGGTAAGTGTAAAAGATGATTGCCACTTCTATTGCCATGAACTACAGCAAAGAGCTGTGAGAAGGAAGCAGAGTTGGGCTTCAAGATTGCTTTGTAGGTTCAAAGGCTTGACCCTGAATCTTCTGAGAGTTTTGTTAAGCCATTCATATTAGGGATGCTCTTTCTGAGTCAAGGTCTGATAGGGATTATTAGAAAAACCCTGAGTAATTCTGTTCAGATGAAAAGCTTTCCTTACGCACTGAACCAGGTTTTCTGTTTTTAAGGATTTAGTAACATTTACAAATTTTAGAATATTACAATGACAAGATCACATCGGGTATGCAATACAGATGGTTAAAGGCATGCAGAATATGAGAGACCGATTCTTCTGCTGCAACAAATGAGTTTAGCTATATTCTCTATATTACCTGTATTATTGATCCCTGAAAAGCACTACAGATATTTGTGTTGGTTTATAGATGATTTTTTTAAAAAATTCATATCCATAAAGGAAATGTGATATCTGTGTTACAAAACATTTTTTAAACATACTAATTGAACTGAATAATGTGTTGTATATTATCACTTTACCTGGAACACACACACACATATAATAAAAATATATTTGCTCCGGCTTTCCCAAAGAAGAAGAAATGCACTGTATTTCTGTAATACTGCATAGTATTCTTTTGTAATAGCATTACATTATTAATCAATTTTCTGTTCAAAATTTTCCCTAAACCACACACACCTTTCCAAAGAACTCCCTTTAACTATTCTGCAGCATATTTGTGTGAGAGAAAGCAGACTAAGGAGATGTAAGAAATCTTTCGGCAGGCTGTCTAGAAGTTGTCAGCTGAAGGGTTTTACTAGCCTAAAGGAAATCTCTGTTCTTTGACAAAACTTTTCCTGGATGAGCAAAGCTTCAGTGATCCTTTCTCGTCAGATTTTTTCAGATCTTGAAATTTTTGAAGCCACTGTACTAGATCAAGACCACTGCATGTTTTTTATTAGGTGCTATTGATTCTGGAAGAGACATATTTTCCCTAGTCCTGACCTTCACCTCTCAGCAGTGTTTTGCCTCTCTCTTGCAAAGAACTTGTAAATTCAATTAAAACATATCACACTTGTGTAACATGCTCACCCACTTAGTTACTAATTCTAAGGCTGCTAAGTAGTTTATTTTCTGAAGCAATTTCTGAACTTTTCCCTCTTAAGAGGAAATATTAGTTGATAATTTTTAATTTTATATAGCAAAATTATCTACTAGGGCAAGGTTAACGAGCAGCTTGTCTTGACTTGGCCATGAAGGGAAAAGCAAATCCATTGCAGCCATAGCACTGATAACAAGCCCTGCAGCATATCACAGAGGGGGCCACGGGGCTGAGTCTGGTCCCACCTCCCTGCTCAGGCAGGGCCATCCCAGTGCATTGTGTCCAGGCACTTCTTGAATCTCTCCAGTGAGGGAGATTCCACAGCCTCTCTGGAGACCCTGTTCCTGTATGTGGTCACTGCACAGTAAAGAAATTCTTCCTCGTGCTCAGGTGGAAGTTCCTGTGCATCAATTTCTGCCCATTTCCTCTTCTCTTATTGCTTGCAACCACCGAGCAGAGTTCTGCTCCATCCTCTGACACTTTCCTTCAGATCCTTAGAGACACCTGGAATAATGGGAGCCTACTAAGACTGACAGAGCTCATGGTAATAACACTTCCCAACCTCTGAATCTGTGAAAGCATAAAACTATATTCCTCTTACAGACCAGTAGCTCTACCCAGTATAAGATCAGGAGGCCAGTAGTAATGGGTTAAAATTAGTTTCGCCTTAGTAAAGCTGAATTCAGTCACTTGACCTTGCTTTAACTTATTTGTGCTTCAGTACATCCACTTCCCCCTTAGTAACATGAAGGAAATAATTCCTTTTCCTGTAGTTTTGCCTGACTGCCCTACTTAGACTGTAAAGTCTTTGGAACAACTGCTGTCTGATCTAATGTGCATGTACGGAGCAGAGCACAATGAAGTCCTGATCTCAGCAGGAGCCCCATCTGCTACTGCTGAGATAAATGATCTTTTCAGTACTGGTTGTTTTTTAATCTCTTTAAATTACCATAAATACATTTTTAAAGCCATATGCTTTCATTCTATATCCCACTCCACTGAAGAAATCTGGGTTTCTGTGGAAATATAATTATGTAACCATATAATTAAAGACTGCATCATACCCTGTACATGCAAGAGGGCTGAGTTGAGGTCAAGTGCCAGACTGATCTGCCACTTTGTGCATTTCAAGCACCTAAACTTACTTTAGAAAGGTTATTTTCAATATACTTTTTTGTATGCAATTCTGTATTTTTCAGAAAAAGAGAATATTCTATTGGGTTGCAATTAGTTCAATTAAGCTGAAAATGGTTTGCAGTAGAAGAAACTGTGATTCTGAAGAGACCCATTAGCTTCTGGTGTTGAGGTCTAGTGTTGGATGCTCGCTGAGGAAATCCTAAGAAAATTTCTCATTTTGTTGGAGAGGTGGGAGAGAGAACTACATCATAGCAGGAGTACACTGGTTCAGCTGTGTCAGAGTGGACAGAGGTGAGCAGCAGCTCTGGGAGTGAGGATACATTCTGTATTCCTCACTCCATTTCTCTCTGCTGCATCAGTGTCCATGTGTTCCCAGTTTAGCATGTGGCACTGCTGATGCTTTGGCAGAGGCATGAGCCTGACATGGCAATGTTTGTTAGGGTTTTGGCTGAACACACAAAATTTCTAGAATATTGCAGATGCTTTAAAAGAAGTGGTGAAGTTCAGAAATTAATAACTTAACTGAACTGAAAGAGGAATATACAGCCTGAGCAAAGAACATGCCTCTAATCATAGGTATTTTGTCACTGTCAACTTTTAGCATTTTACCTTAAGTGGTGGAAGTGTTGCAGCCTTTCAAAAAATACCACAAATTTCTTTAACAACAGAAACTATTATTCAGCCTGGGTGTTGGGACTGCTGCTGTTTCTGTGTGACAGCATCTGGGGAATAAGGCTCTCTATCTCTTGACAGACCTTCCTCTTTGATGTTCTGAAGAACAAGGGTAATTCCTGTGTTACCTGAGCACTCATTTGACTTGTTATAAAGTGCTGCAGGGGGCACATGTGCAGAAGATCGAGTGAAAAAGGGTCTCTTGCAGTAGATATTTGCATCATCCAGAGACTTAGACTACTAATAATTATTTCTGTATTATTTTGATGTTGTTGTTGTTTCTTTCTGAACAGAGAACCTGTTTATACCTAGAGTTCTTATACTTTTGTGCACTTTAGAACACCACCATGACCTGGTGGTGTTTTAAGAGTTGTTTGTGAGATTTTTCAGTTCTACTGGGTTGTTCTGGGCTTTGTGGTGGTAGTGGTGGTTTGGTTTTGGGGTTATTTAACTTCAGGAGACCTTAGAGATTTACATAAAAATCTTTCCTTCTTCAAGAAATCTAACTAACAAAGAATGTTTGTAAGCACCAGGTGCAAAAAAAAAAAAAAGGTAATTGTCTGTAATTGTGAGAGTCTTGCTAACACAATATGTCACTCAGTTGGATATGTACACAACATCCACTGCTGCCAATGGAGTTACACAAACAAATTGAGGCTACAATGGGGACATTTATGTTTAGCTTCATTTACATCAAATGTATGGATTTTTTTCCTTTGGTAGGGGACTGTTTTTTAAACAAAATCAAACATTTACATGTATAACATACAACATCCATAATTTTTCACAAGTTGTTAAAGTCCAATTAGGTTTCTGCAATCTGTACTTACTTGATAGGAAGATAATTTGTCGTTACCAAAGAAAATGCATTTGGGGTATTTCATATGTAAATTAATTTACTTCATAGAAGAATTTTAAAAGGCTTTGGAAGTCGATGCTTTTGCTAACATCAACATTTGCTGTTCTTTGAATGGTTTTTCATAATAACAGAATCTTTGGCACTCCCTTTTGGCCTTCCACCCAGTCTCAAGGTACCGCGCAAACACAAAGTTGCACAGTTCAATCTCATCCCCACGTTACAGATGGAGCACAGATAAATCTCTGCCTGTGGTCTGATTTAAATTGCATGTTGGCTTCAGCTTCCAGTGATGGTGGCCAGCTGGCTCTTTTTGAAATAACCAGGGTAAACTTCCCAAGAAGCTTTGCCTTACACTTGCTGAGCTGCTCTCACTTTCCCGCAAAGGCAGGTTCTGCTGGCACATAAAGGGTGCACCCCTGCTAGTGCGGAGGCTTCACACCTGCTGGGTGCCTGGGCTGCTGGCTGTTCAACCCTCACGTGAAACTTAACCACCCGTGCAAAGAAGATACCCAGTGATGTGAGGAGAGAAGGCTCCAGCATCCTTTAGCTGAGCAGGATGTCTCATGCCTTGAGCAGTCAGATAGGCCAAATCAAACTATCTGCTCCTCTGTGAAAACTGCTTATTCTGTCACACTCCCTGTTTGCTCCTCTTTGAATAACAAAAATCAGGGGTTTTTTGGCATTGTATGGGTTTATTTTTGTTGGATTTTGTTCTTTTGTTTTGTTTTGGGTTTTTTGTTTTTTTGGCTTTTTTTTTTTATTTTTCAAACGCAT
>VWZN01011478.1:82434-107720 GCA_013396955.1 Regulus satrapa | reverse complement strand
TAAGGAGAACTATTTCTATCCTGAAGTTGTCATTTATTACAATGAAGTAATATTTGAAACTAAGGCCATTGCCTTAACTAGTCAGACTTTACTCTTTATATTTTTATAATGTTATAAGATTATTGGGAGACCTATTTAGGGCAGATAAGGGTGGAGAGAGGAGAGACTCTTCTGGTGATAGTAATATCAGATGAAATTTAGGTTTAGTTGAAAGCTGGCAGCCTATAACTTCCAAAGCTAGATGCCTGTGTAGCTGGGATGCTCCTCTCTGGTTATCCGGCTTCCCACATCTCTTGGGGTGCAGCATGGGGGAGGGAGCTCTGCCAGTTCATCTCGCTGGATAGAAATGTGCATTTTCCTCTGAGTGTTCTTTCATGATTAGGAAAATTATCTCCTATACAGAATATCCATGAAGTGCCTTGCTCAAATGCATGCATTCAGCAAAAATTCTCCTGTCGCTTCTGTAAATAACACCGGTCCACAAATGTCTCTCTGGCTCACAAATGGCTAAGGTACCGCTCGCACACTGAGCTGGTAGATGCCTTACAACTACTTAAGCTGGAGAGAAGTGGCTCTGGCTAGATTGCAGCCTAGCATAGGCAGATTTGATAAGCATTTTTGCACCTTTTTCACAGTGCTCAGTACTAACTATGCAGATGCTGTCTGCATGTATGTTTGCTTTGGTGAGCTGGAGCACCTGAGCACAGAGTCTTAACTGGCAAGATACAACGTAAGAGTTTTATTTGGTAGCACTTCTTGAAGACTGAACAGCAGCATCAAATCTCTGTCTATGAAAACCTGCATGTGGTTGTCACCTAGCAGGAAATAGGTGGTCAGGTTCAGTGTATGGCACCAGCTCAGCTGACAGCTCTCTGAGTCTTAATTTAAGGATTCGTGTTAGTCTCTTCCTCCCAGCACACCTGCAGGAGCACCATTGGTCAAAGTACACTGGTGGCCATGTAACACCACTGAGTAAGTGTGCTATATCATGGGGTTTTTTTGTTTGGTTGGTTTTTTTTTTTTTTTTGGGTTTTTTTTTTTTTTTTTTTTTTTTTGTTATGTTTTGGTTTGGTTTGGTTTTTTTGGTTTGTTTGGGTTTTTGGGTTTTTTTTACTGTGTTTATATGCATTCAAGGCAATTAATGAAATGAAAGGTATTGATCATCAAGGTGTGGGTGGCTTGGGGTTCTGATTGCTTGGGTTGGGATTTTGTAATACTACACAAACTGTGCCAGAGCTCTTAGCAGAGGTCATGTTTAATAAACTACACTTGATGCATAATATGCTGGTGTGTCATGTCTCAGCAGGATACCAATAGTATATTCTGCCTTTGAAGATATTTTGGGATGTGGGGTATGAAAGGTCTTGAAACTAAAGCTGAGTGCTTTCTACAGTGTGCTCACGGTCAATTTTGTTTAGACATACATTTTAGTCATCTTCCATATGTCAGGACCCCCAAATTTGCTGCATCCCTGTGGTGTTATTTCCTCAGTAAGAATACTACACTGGTAATGATTTAAAGAGACTATAAAAAGTATCAATAATTTAACAGGCTGCTAACAAAAAAAAAGTTATACAATTTATAAATTTATTGAGAGACACATATAAGTGAAGGTTTTGGGGAATCGCCCTAATCCAGTTCAGACATAAATTTTATAACTACTGTGGTGCCATTGAATATAAAACATTAATTGAGCAATATTTGATGTGCACATTTCAAACCTGTGCTTGCAAATTTTCCTTGCAGAGTTTGTGTTAATTGAAATTGTTTAGCTTTTGTTTCACACCTTCAGTAGTTAAGGTCTGGTACAAACAGGTAGTGACTGCACCTCTAAACACTTATTTAGATCAGAATAATCTGATTTCTGAAGTCTGCCCAAGTTATAATTTTATGGTAATATGCTTGAAGCTTTCTCGGTTTGTCTTACTTCATTTGAAATTCACTTCCTTTTAATATTTATAGCCCTTCGTTAAATTGAGAGGTAAATGTGTTGTTCTAAGCCTTGTTTAACCACACTGGAAGTGTCCTTCTGGAAATAATCCTTTGGAAAGGAAGAAAATAACTCATTAGATTGAGTAAAGATTATAAAAATGGAACAAAAAATACAAGTCAAAAATACACCATTAGCATCGAGGTCAGTCTGGGGCAGAGACTGGAGCTATATCTGCATGGCTTAATATGAATGGTGACATGCTAATGAAATAGTGACAGGAAAGAGTTTTGCAAAATTGTTATTGGATGAGCTTCATCCAACAGAGGGTTTCTGCATGGCTCTTTTTAAATCTTCAGAGATACCATCTTTAAATCTCTGGAGATAGCTAAAAGGTATTTTAAATTATTTGACTAATTGTCAATTTTATTTCTTTTATCAGCATGGTAAATAAACAAAATATGAGAAAGACCATCTTCTATGACTGAATGCAGACAAATATGGAAATAAGTGAGCTCAGATCCATGCAGAGAGCCCAGCACACTTCAGCTGGTTCTCTAAAACATATGTGAAGAATTTAACGTTGTTAATGCTTTAAAATCAAGCTGAGATTCCCACCAAAAAAAAAAAAAATCAAGAAAGATTTGGCTACAGACTGCTCCTAAATTTGGCTAAGGCTTCACAGTAATACTCATTTCTTTCTACATCATAGTCTAAAACAGTCATTAATCCATGAGCCAATCATGCACGTCAGAGTGCACAAAACTAGAAATTAATAGTATATGCTAAGCATCCTGTACTCTAATGTTGCACAACATGGAAGAGGAGGGTGGCTTTGAAACTTTCAAAGTGATTTAAGAACAAGTCACTTGTTTAATCCTGATTCTCACAATTCTTTGCTGGCTATCTCACCTTTCACTTCAAGTCACAACAAATTCCACAAAAAGTTCTTACTTACACATCTGCTTAAAGCCGAATGAAAGCAGAATTCAATTAACTTTATGGCGAATCTGTTAAAAACCCACAAAACAAGGGAACCAAAAATTCAATCTGAGGACTGCATCTGATTCTCCATCTTTAAGACGCTGCGATTTGTCTAGAGATTACAGCACATATGGTCTGTAAAACCACCCACCATTTCAATATGTCTGAAATACCGAGTAGTACACGTAGCATCACAAGTTAGAAATTAGGTAGAAGAATGGATGTTAGTGTTAAACCTACAGAAACACAGAATTCTACATTTCAGACTAAATATGTGTTCCTTTGTTCCAACACTGCACCCTTTGCTTCTTTCTTTGGGTGAACTGGAAATTTCCCCAGGCAGTGGGTGCTGCGTGCGCTGCACCACTGGGGCAGAGTCAAGGACAATGTGCAAGGAAAACTCCAGCAAGGAGCTTCTGAAATGAGTCACACCAGTGGCACCAACTCTTGCTGTTTCTTGCTATTCTTAAAAACCTCTGCAGTCTTTACCTTGAGTATCACTTCAGGCAGTTTTGTGCATGAGCACTTTTGCAATACTTTCATGAAATATGATATGCTATTATGCCAGCTTAAAACAGTCATCAATATTTCAAGAAGAAGAAATGTAAAGAGCGTCTCAAAACAGGTACTATTTACTGTATGTCAAACAGATGCCCTTTAGTGGGAATTACAGAAACACAGTGATACAAAAACACTATCCTGATAATAATACAGATCACAATCACACTGATGTAAATCTGAGGATACCTCCACAATCTTGTTTCCTGCACTGCATATCTGACAAAACAGAGGGTATTTCATTCCTGGTCAAACGAAGGTAAAAGAGCCAAGCTTTGTGTCTCAGCAGTTCAGTGATACTGCTGAAATTGTCTTTACCAACCTGTCTTTAACTCCTCTTCAATCATTCTTTAATATAAGTGGGAAAGGGATCCTACTATTGATTGCACTCTTTGCTTTTATCCAACCTGCCTTAAGCTTGAAATAGATCTCTCTTGTCATAGAAATAGTAATAAAGCTTTCTCACAGTGGAGAAGGAGGTCCTAGGTACTGTGGGAGTTTTTTGTTACTCACAAAATAAGTCAAATCTCTTTGGATAAACAATGGCACCATTCCACACTGTGACAACTAGTGCTGCACAAATTGATGTGCCACCTTAATGCTCCAGGATTGATTGAACATTTCCCTGCAGTTACTTTTTTTTTTTTTTATTGGGCTGCTGTCTTTCCTCAAGAGAACAGTGTTCCTAGCATGACCCCTTTTTCTTTGCACGTCAAGTGAAGGAAAATCACCCTTTGCTGTACTTGTGGGGACAGATATTGATCTTGGACACAGTGGTGCAAACCAAAAGTAACTCCTTGGGAACAGAAGGCATTGCCCAAAATGTTGGCCTGTAAAGCTGGGGTCATACTCCAGCCACTGGTCTTCAAATTGTTTTTTCCATCTAATGAGAAGCAGTATTCCTAATATACCGTGCTGCAGAGAGCCCTGAGTCATTTGGCAGAAATGAAAATTTATCATTGTCTGCTATTGATACTTATAACACAAAACATTGATGTATGTCACAGTCTCAATACATTTTCTTAACGGTCACATCCATGGCAAATGTATTTATATTTCTGCAAGAGTTTATGAGCAGTAACATCAACATTTTTAATTTTCATAAAAGCCTTTTTTTAAAGAAAATCCCATAAAGCCTCTTCACATACCACAGCTATCACTTACTGTGAAACAGATATTTTATGCTCAGTTTATGTCACTTCAACTCTTTTTAGAAAGTGCTGGATATGGACATAGCTAAACTCAGGACGAATCCCGTCTGCTGTTCTGGTAAATATTTGTTTGGCTTGTGTAATATACCCAAGGTGAACAGGTGGAGGAAACTTGAGCTGAGATAAACATCAAAAGTTTGTGCATTTAAGAAAAGAAAATACTCGGGAGATAGAGCAGAGACTTAAGAAAACCTTGTCAATTAATATAATAATCTACAGACAGATGATGTTGTACAAAACATTAGTAGCTATTTTCTCTGGAATTCAAAGAAAAAAATACAAGTTATCAGACAAGTCACTGTTGTCTGCCTTATTTGCAAAAAAATTTAAAGTGCCGGTCTTGGTGAAATGCCGCCATGGCATGAATTAGGCTCTAAGTACACCTTCTGAAAAATGCTCAAAAACAATTGTAAAATTTGTAACCAGATTTATATAGAACTTTTAAGCATCTGAAGAATTTTGCTGATTTCTGATGTCCAGTTAGGCATTTTTTCTCCCATGAGTGGCTGATAATTACACAAAGATTTTTCTCTATAGGAAAACTACAGAAATACTATCACATCTATCATCAGTTTTCATGAATCCTTTGTAGGTAGTCAAGATACTTACAATGAAAGCACACAATCCAAACAAAAATGATTACTTGTTATTACTTAAATTTGCTTTCTACAGATTCTTGCAGTCATCAGATGTTTAATATTCATAGAAAAACTTTTGGGGAACAACTATTTTAGCAAAGACATTAATTCCATTCCAGTTGCGATGAGGACAGAATAGTGCTTCTTGTTAATATGGGGGTTTTTCCTCTAATTTTCTTTCAAATCCAGCTCCTTTTGATTTTTAATTTTCCTGCTGATACTCAGTTTTTACAGCTTAACTGTTGTGGTGCACATCAACTAGTTTTGTGATAGTTTTCCCTCTTCCTAACTAGGAGACAGCTATTGTACTTTTTCTAACAGAAAAAATATGACTAGGTGAAAACAAGGAATCAGTTGTGATCAGCCAGTGTTCATGGTCACAAAAAAAGAATATATGATTTTGTGTTCAAGCGAGAGTATTTGAGAGCTAACAGCAATTCCAGGCAGGAGTTGTACACACATTTGTAAATAAAAATTTTGAGAGGAAGAGAAGGCTGTACAAATTGAACAACCATTCACAGTCCAATCTTTTTTTTTTTTTTTTCTCTAGCACCGTCAGTACAACATTTAACCAGCTTTGCACTTACAAAGTAATTCAGTGCTGATGCTTTGCCTCTCAGAGGATGGAAAATATTTTTGCTGTCATTTGCCTGAGATGGTACTATTTCCTGGTGTTTTAAAGTAAATAATTTATTGTAGCCTGGAGCTTTCACTCTTAAGACTTTTCATATATGATACACTACTTACCTTAGCATTCCTGTTTATGTATTTACATTGCTCTCATCTCAGTGGTTCTCAGGCTCCTGACCAACATGTCTTCCACTCCCTGCAGAGGAGGAGTATAAGTCATTAATGCTTCTGTATCCCTGATGATTTTATTAAATGAAGTTTAATTACTTCCATTGCTTTTGTATAACATAATCTAGTACTCATTTGCTCTATTATTAACATTCAGAGGAATTAAAATAGGGTGCATTTGCATCAGTACACATTGAGCATGATGTAAGGCCAGGCGTAATTAATTCCTCTCGCTTACAGTTATGGAGATTGCTAATTAAAAAATTTTTTTAAAAAGGCAATATGTAGGATTTTATTTTTATTTGCATTAGATTACTTATCACTCAGGAACTGTAAATCAGCATTCTAGTTAAAAGTCCTCCTATTTTTACTTTTGAGCACTGTTTACCAGAGTGCTGTCAAATTGTGAAATGTAATAATGGGGCTAATTATTTTTTGCTGTGGGGGGAAAGAAATGATACTATGCATTCAAAGTTAACTAACTGAACTACAGATTTAGCTCCTCTTATGAATGGTAAAACTTTCAGCCACTTCAAGGAGAGAAGGAGTGAGCCCCTCAATCAATGGTTCCTAACTTTCTGGAGAAGACAAATTGTTCTACATAGGTCCTGGTCAGGTTCAGTCCTCCCCCACCTCTGTACCAGAGCTTTGACCCAATCCATAGCTCCTGTCCTGGTCAGCTCCAAGTCTGTCATGCCACAGCTCTGGATGTGAGGTCTCCTCACATCTTCACCTCTCCTGTAATAGACCCAGAGGTTTGCAAAGTGATCACACCTTGCTGTTTGGGAGCCACTGCTGCCCACGACACCATTTGCAGAACTGCCAGGTGTAGGGAGTCCCAAGCTCTGTTTTGCTGCTCCCAGACTGACAAACAGATAGTGACCTATTTTTTTACAGAAAGTGCTGAAAAAATGTTTTTCTAAAAATTTTAGTTTGCTTAAAAGCTCAGTAAAATGGGAGCCATGAAACTGCAGAATACCTAAATCCTCACACACTTTTAAAAAATGTATTACATAAGAGGATTTGCTAACAAATTAGACTGATTTTTTTTTTTTTACATGAACCATCCATTTTGGAAATATATCACTCCAGTAGCCTTCTCTGACCTTTTGTGAAGGATCATGACCATGTGTTTTCTCAAGAATTGTTGGTAGAGAAATGTGGTTGCCTTTCTTGTTTAATTCTTTACTGTTTCCATGTGGTAGAATGTTAAGAGATTGCTTTTTCTGTCCCCTGTCAATAAGTGACCTGCCTTAACCAGGCACTCAAAATGAATCATAACACTTGTCAGCACGTGCACAGCGATTGCTAAGGAGCTAACCACTCCAAGGCCATCTGTAGCAGTACTTGCTGTTCATTTCCCAGTACAAGGCTTAGCATGGTTGTGTCTTTGGCAGTGAATATTATTCATGAAAAGTCCTCATGAGATGGGGGAAGTGAAAGAGAAATGCTCCATCAGCTGTATCCATTTTGTTTATGCCTGCTGGTCATGAAATCAGAGTGGGTGCAGTGCAGAACAGGGATACAGCAACAGAGATGGAGGGGGTCCCATGGGAGCAGGGAGTTGGGCAATTGCTTGAAAAGGGGCTTTAGCAGGTGCTTTGGGATTCTTCCGTTAGCAGCTAAGAAAATCAAAAGTGAAGACTGAGCAAAGGTAGTCAAAAGAGTCCAGGTATTTCATCACTGATGTAAACCATTGGTGCAGACTTAAATCCTAAGGAATTCAGATCCCAGTGCTGAGGCTATCGTACACCCGTCTCAAAGAGAAATTCTTCTCTAGTTAACTTATTTTTCAAACCCGAAGTCACAAGCCTCGGGGGAGCAAGAGGTCTCTCCTCTTTCATACTAAGGAATCCAAGGAAAAGAGGGGAAAGATCAAGGATACAGGGATAAACCACTCTGGACTAGTAAAACACTTCTCAAATTCCTGGTGAGGGTCTAGTAAGGAAGGTACAAAGTAGACACTAAGACTTCTGCTGAATAGCTACAAATTTATTGTGTTTGAGTACCATTTTAAATTCTTAATGCTCAATGTCAGTTAACTCTGGAATTACAATGGAATGGCCAGGTTATGCAAGTGACAGTTTATGGATTGAATTCAGATGTTGGAAGATGAAACAGTCACCATCCTTTCAGCATTTTTCTTGCTGTGCTAGATAAACACTGTCCAGTCTACCTTCTCATTGATTTTAGAATATTCTGATACAATCCTAAGGTATTTGATGTAAGGAAAGAAAAAAACATTCAGGACACCTTCCTGAAATGTGGTCAGTTTAGATTTCTTTTGTTAACAAAAAAAAAAAAAAAAANGACTCAATGGCACACAAACCCTCTCTCCTCTTGACCACCCCATGTGGGACTTTGTCATGGGTGCTCTGTCTGACACTTAAAAAAAACCAAACAAAATAAAAAAAAAAAAAAAAACCCACAAAAAAACCAAACAAACCAAAAATCCTTCAAACTGGCTTAGACCAGTGAAATAATATTACTGTACTGTGAGACTCAATGTGTGAGGGTGTTCGCAATGGAATGGTTTTGAAGCTATGGATAACTGCACAGAATGGGAAGCTCCATTGAGACAATCAGCAGTCTTGTTTTGCTCTAAGAAACATATTTCAAATTCCACAATCAGAGTTACCCTCAAAAATAACTGGGAAACCAAAATAAATGATCTAAGAAATTGCTTCTGAGAAAAGTTGGTAATAAATTGTTAGCAATACACCTTTTCTTCCTGTTCCCAAACCTTGCTAAATGCCTTCTTTGGGCCCATAAGGAGCAAGCATAGACTTAAAATTAGATTAATGTTGGATTAATGAAGCACTAATAGGACAATAGATTTAAGTTATTGATGGTAAATTTTACTTTGAGGAAACTCAAAAGACTCAAACAGAAATTCAATGGACCTCACTGTTTGTTCAACAGACTTAGTAGTACCCTCATAACATAGAGAACGTTCCAAGGAAACCTATTTAAAATTATTTTTTTCTTTCTTTAAAGTTTTTTTTATGTGTCCATGCCCTTATTTAACAAGAGGGATGCTGAAAAGTCACAAACATATCTAGAAAAGTTATCCATAAAAATTACGTGTGGATGTGTCCAGTGGGGGGAAAAAATCCCCAAACAAACAAAGAAAAAAAACCAACCAAAACCAAAAGTAACAATGAAAACCCAACAAAACATGCAATATTTCAGGATACAGTGTAAACTAGGGGAAAAAAACTTCTGCTATGTAAGAAGCATCATTGATAGACTGTGAACTTCCCTGTCTGCATTTTTTTCTTACTAAAAATCAGCAGCAGCTTTCCGGTTTTTTCATATCAGAAAGTTTTTTGTGGGCAATACAATCTGTCTTTCATCTAACTTTGATAGGCCACAGAATTTTCAATTTCTTTGTTTGAACAAGTATCACTATTGCAAACTTAACTCTATTTTTATAATTAATTAAATATTCCTAAAAAGAAGAAAGCCCCAGCTTTAGTTTCTATTTATTAAAACATACCACCATGCAAACAGAATATCAGAATAATCTAGATAATAATTGTTTATGATAAAAATTCCATCCACACTTAAGAAATTAATCTGGTTTTTAAATGGAACATTCCACAACAAAACAAGTGAGTTTTGAGCTGCAGCTAAATGAGATGGATGGGCAGTTACAGTCCTTAAACTCCACAGCATTTCCAACCATCAGTGATTGATTAGAGCTCATTTTCTAGGTACCATATGCAAAGCAATTACACCGTCCCCTGAATATCCTTGGCCTGAAGAGGTAGCTAGCTGGGAATGGATCATATTTCTCCTAGTGTGGTAACTGTCTTCTGCATTAACAGAACAAAGCAGAAGGAGAAAATTGTAGGAGGAAAAACTCTCCAGTTTCTAACTCAGGACTACTGAGGGAGCTGCAGCACCCAGCAACTACAAGGGATTTGATCCCACACTCTCCTGTGTCTTATATGTTACTCATCTGTGTTTTCCCTGTCTCTGTTTAAAAATCTGAACTACTGAAAAGAATGTGTTTTCTTGGAGTGCAAAAGCCTGAAAAATACAACCCCCTATTTTAATTATGTAAAATTGTTGCTATTCACACTGATACAGAAATTATCGGGCAATAGGAGATGTATTGTTTACAGCATGGGAGTAATGCTAGGGATTTTCACTATGAAACACATGCAAAAAACCCCCATCTTGCTTCTGAAATAACATGAGGTCATGCTCTTTCATTTTTCTCTCAAAGGAAGGCACATTATAATTATTGGTGATATATCTGGGCAACAGAGAAGTGAAGCTCAATGCTTCAAAATGTAGCAAGAGAAAGTAGTTGTGGAGACTATTCAAGTAATTTCTAACTCCAAGTATTTATTAGTTCATTCCTTCTTTCTTGTATGTCAGGAAGGGATGCATTAGCTCATCATTTCAGAGTGCTGCAACTGTATCTATCCCTGTAGAGGCTGGAATTGTCCCCATTAGTGGCAAGCAGTGATCCCAGAAGTGTTACAGAGAGGAGGAAGTACATGCATGTATGCCTGGGCAGTTTTAATGGAATATGAGATGTTGAACAGATAATGTGTGTGTGAGAGATTTTACTCAGCCATGTCTAAAGGGAAAGAATTCCCATTGTGTGAATGTTTGGGTTCTTTAGCCGAACATCATCACCTTCTGCCTTCCTGCTTTGCAATGTCTTCACAATTCTGGGTGTGATTCTTTCAGAAGCATAAGCAGAATAATAAGTCCATGTGCTGCCCTTGCATAGCAAATGTACCTCTTGCAGGAGGAGTAATACAGGCCCTTGGAGTTCTCTGTCAGAACTCAACACTGTTCTGGTCTTTCCTGAGAGGTCTGGCAGCCTTTTCTTTCAATAGTCTTGAAGAATAGAGGAGCTGTTGCTTCTCTCTGCTTGTTGGCCTCCTGCTACCCACTGCTCTCTAGACTAGGGCTCTAGGTATACCATATATACTATCTATATTGCTGTGGTAATTTTCTAAATAATATCTTACCTGCCACTTGGTCAATTTGCTGGATTAATTGTTCCAGAACTTTGGTATGGGTAAAAACTACTAGATTCTTGGGAGATCAACTGGGCTTTAGGTGTTTTGGTAAGTATTTTTCCTTTGACCCTACACTGATAAACAAATGCAGTACAGATGTCAGCCTCAATGGAACCTCTTTCTAGCAACAACATCTCACAAATGGAACAGAAGACGATTAGTGCCATTCACAAGCCATTTTCTGGTTTGGTGTCCATAAGCCATTTGATTTGCTACTTCTTGATAAATCTCTCCAGTTTCCTTCTTTTGGTGATTCTTTCTCATACGTGTGAACTTTCAAGGTGAATTTACATGTCAGAGTAATGAATTTGTGTGTGGTTATCCACTGGAGACATCAGTGTTTAAGCATGAGATCATGGCAGGTAAATCACTTGATTAGAACTACCATAATACAGGTGGGAGGTCTGCTTACAGCATTTATATTTTGGAGTTTCCCTCCTTCCAGAAGCTATATTTTTCATATTTTCTGGCCTTCATAATTAATTGTGTACTTGCAAAAATACAGTTCACTTTTAAAGCATTTTTACTTTCTCTTTATGATCAGACATCTGGCACTCTCCTAAATGTGTGACACAAAGCAAATCTTAAATTCTAGCTTTACTCTGGTAATGACCCATTGCTATATACCCTATGGGATAAGCAAAACCAGCAGTATATCCCCATTTTTACCCTTTTGTTCCTCAGCTAGGAAGTTGGTAGAGTTCAGAGTTCCACTACAGAACACCCTTGACCGACCCTTTCCTCTTAACATGGGGGTATCACATCAGTGCTTTCCATTCTTCCCGCTTTTTGCTTTTGGGCACCATGCCACACAAATCTGAGTGATCTCATCATGGCAATTTATTCTTACTGGGCTTTTAAAAACTATAGTACAAGTTGGTAGGGTCTTAGCTTTGCCTAGGCTTGCCGTATTCCTTCTCTAGCAGTTCAGAGGAACACACTGGCTGTCAGGGCATTTGGGTTTATCCAGAAATACCTCTCTGACACCTCTCTCTGCAGCCTCTAATCTGTGTTACCACCATGTTAAATAAAGCTTCTCAGTGCTGTTAGGGGCTACCCAACATAAACTAGAGCAGTCAAGAGCTGAAATTCCTCAGCTGCTAAATGGATCCTATTGATTCTGTCCTTCAGGGTCCAAATAAACATTCAGCTCTCTGGCCTCCATGAAGAGGCAATTTGTCTTTTTGCTATGGTCAAAAGGCAAGGGAGAGAGACATGGCAGATAGATAGTTTATGCAATTTCATGCACGCCTTGGAGTGGCGGCTTCAATGCATGAAGTTTTTTGAAAGACTGTAGTCTCGTAATGCAGCTTCAGCAACCTTTCAGAGTACAGAATATTTCCCCAGGTGCTGGGGGCCTCAGGTGACTGCTACCTCTACTTTTAGCAGAAACCCCTTCGGTGATCATGACCAATAGCAAATGCTCTTTCCAGGCATTTCACAGAGCTATTAGAAGGACACATATGTGTCTTGCAATAGTGAACAATACAAAGATTTAAACAGAATTTATGCTAGCTGTGAAATCAGAAACAGTTTAGCTCTTGGTTTTGATGGCAAGGTTATATTTTGGGGGTTTTGCAGTGCTTTATTATGCTGTGAAGGTGTGTTAGCCTACACGTGTCTTTATTACTGTGCAAGCTGAATACAGATTGCATATCTCCCCTTAGCTCAGGATCACCAAAACTTCTAATTTCTCTGCCAATTGGAGAGGTAAAAGGAACATGCAATAGCTGCTTAGGAAGGCTGAAAGGAGGACTGACCATCTAAATATCACTTTTATCAGAGAGCCAAACCCAGCAGACAAATACCATCCACCAGCACGGGCTCTGCCAGTTCTCCTGATCTCAGGTCATAGAGAACCCAAGCATATTTTTGTTCTGTTTCCTTGTAATCTGCTTAGAGTCTCTGTGCCTGAGATTTGGATTTGAGACAGGAATTTACATTAGACTGCAAAAATGAGAGATTTTTAGAGGCATGAGAGCACACTTCACCTCTAAAAAACTCTTCTGTGTTGCAGTGTAAGACCTTGCCCTTTCCCTTCTTCTATGGGTTTTGGGGGTGAGAAAATCAAATCTGATTCTCTGGAAGAAAAAAAGCAGATGACAAACTAAATTATTGTAGTGTTAACAGAATGAGAAATAAAAATCTCTGAGTTCAAATACTATCTTTGTTCAGAATCCCCTGAAAGGTGAGAATAGCCTGCTACATCTGATGGAGCAAAAAGGAGAAAACAGCTCACTAAAACAATAATCTAGCTATGCACAGAAAACAGTTACTCTAAGAGCAAGAATACATGGGAGAATTCCTACAAGTTATAAACCAGCTGAGAGAGATTTCATATTAGTGATTTATAAATATATTTTGGGCTTAAGGCAGGCATTATTTTTTAGCCAGGCCTTCTATTGTAAAATTAAGTCATTTATTTTACTAGTAACAAATATTTAAGACACAATGGCTGTGTTTTATAAAATCTAAAAAATTATTAAAATACATAATCAGAGCAGTCAAGACTAAAGCCTTTGACACAGTATAATCCTTTTTTTCATAGTCAAGAAAGGATTTTCTCTTTCCAGTTACTTTGAAGAAAGATGTTATTGCTTATACCTAGCAGTCATCTATTAAAAAATTTCTAAAGAAGTGGTGAAAGAAAGGGTTTGGCAGTCTTGGATTCAGTTTGGAAGTGCTACTAAGTCTACAGCACTGATGTGACAAATGAACCTGGACCTGGTCTCTAGTTTGCAGTTTGAGGGAAACAGTGATGGTATACTGATTCTAAGAAGATGACATAGGACTTCTCAGAAAAACCTCTACATATTTTAATTCTGCCTTTGTTGTTTAGTAAGACTGTCTGTTCCAGTCTCTACAGCTCAACAAGTTTTGTGCTTGTTCATCTTTTAAAATACATGAGTATTTTTCAGTGAAGGGATATATAAAACAATGAGTCTCCCATGTTTGCCTTCCTCTACAACAGGGCGAGATAATTCTGGGACACATACTGGGGTTTTTTTAGCATTAATGCAGTCATTAGCTCATAGTTCATAGCTCACAGAGTCATTCTTTGACTGAATCATTAGTATTTATTCCAAAGAGAGGAGAGCCATTCTTAGATCCTCTTTCTTTGCATTTCCATCAAGAAAGATGCTGCTGAACACAGCTCCCTACCTAGCAGGTAGCTTTGTACTTTTCTTAATGTCTCAGTGTCAAAGCAAGCAATCTCTGATCTCAAACTGTATATCAGATGCTTCTTGAAAATCAAAATGTAAACTATATTGGGTCCATGTTTACTGTAGCAGTTATCTGGAAAGAAAACCTCCCTCGATGTTAATTAATCATGTCCTTCCACAGACAATAAATCAGTCATGTCTGGAAGGTCGGTGATGGCTTTCAAGGCATCCTGGTATTCAGTCCTGTTAAATTCCTCATGGTAATTTTCCTGTTCTGCTCTGCTTGCTTTCCTAAAATGAAGTTGATGCGCTCTTTATTTTTCTTTCTTTTTTGAGTAGGTGTTGTATGTTTGCCACTTGAGAGTTCTCTAGGGTGTGTTCCAAATTTATCAAAGTTTATAGCACACATTTTCAAATTAACATTCTTAAATATGCCCACAAAATCTGCTGCTGCTCCCCAAATGCATCTTTCTACATTAAACTGCACATTAACACATGAGTACCATTTGCATTCACAGAGAATGTACAAACAGACACTCAACAAATTCTGAAAAGATGTTCTGTGAAAATTTTGACAATTATTTAAGGCAAATGTTGTCTAACCTAATAGCTTATGTGTGAGGCCAAATCCAGCAGGATCTATGTCTATTCTCTGGCTTGTTGTGATATAGATGACTCTCAAAGTTACCTGCTCAGAGAGGATCCTCTAAATTTAAATCCTGCTGTAACTATAAATCTGGGTGCATATTTCAGCACTCTTCTGGCCTTTTCCTTTAAATCCTTTTCCTCCAATGATTTTTAGATTCCCAGGATCTGTATACATACATGTGGGACTAAAACCACAGTAAGAGCAAGCAGGAAGATTTTTCAAACAACCCTTAAATTAAAAGATTAATAACCCTTAAATTTTTAATGGATGTTTATATTCAAATGGCTTTTCAGATCCCACACACTATCCCAAAATCCAATTATTATGGTTTTTTTATCATCAATTGTGGCTGTGCAGGCTCTCCTAAGTTTCTGAACACCGATCCATTTTCTTTCCGAATTGGACATTTTTGCCAAAAATATTTGTCACTTCTGATTTTCTGTCGATAACTCCTTTCATGTGAAAAGCAGAACCAATTCCAGTTTGCAAGTCTATACTTGTGATTGAGACATGAGACTACCTGCTGTCATCCTATGACTTGACTGTCAGGCTGTTTGATTGAAAACCACAAAAAAGAGGCTTTACGTGCAAAAAATGTATAATTTTTGTGTTCTTACTTTTCAACTATTTTTTCATCTATATTATTATCAATAATATATATATCAATATATTGACATTCAATATATTTTTCTTAACTAAAAATGCTCTGTAAGACAACAGTGTATAATATCTCACAGTATAATTAAAGTACTTTTTATTACTAAGTCAAATTTGGGATATTTTGAAAAGGAAAAACGTTATCAGTCAATATGTTCAGACATTCTCAATATTTTCATCTTCTGACCATTTCAGAGTCATTGCTGCAACAGTGGTTTTCCCCTGGAGTAAAAACACTGTATTTCAAAGCTTAGGCTGTTGATGACTTGCATAGCAACTTTTTCAACATTCAAAGAAAAAAAGTTCTGCCCAGGAAAAGCCTTCTTCCCATATCACTATTTAACATTATAAAAAAATAATGATATACACAAAGTCAGAAGGATTATTATGCAACAGATCTGAGCTCCTTTCTGAATTCCTCCCTTTTTCCCATATTGCACCTGTATTTTAATAAGTTTATTTGCAAAATCCCAAACGTTACCAGAAATATCTGTCAAAGAAACAGTTAGACTTATATAGAATTTAGTAACTGTCATAAACATTTTTTTCCCCCTCTCCTCTTTCTTTAGTTCTGTCAGTTTCCTTATCTTTTAGCTTCTGGCTCCCTTAGGACAAAAGAGTCAGATGAACACAGTCTGTCTTTGTCAGATAGACAAAATCTACACCTTTTTGAATGTCTGGAAGGTGCCACATATTTCAAAGCATGCCCACGAAGGAGCAATAAAAAAAGCACATAGCAGAATTTCTGACTGCAATTTTGAACCAGAAATAGGCCTGAATTCCACAATCAAATGTGCTTCTATAGTGTTGAGTTTAACTATTTCACTGCAGCCCATTACAGACAGATCGAGCTGCAGAGTTCAAATCCCAAACTCTGATCCAGGTCTCAGCATGTGGAAAGTTCAAAGAGTTTGGAGCAGACACTTCTGCTGTAGTCACACACTGCATGAGCCCAAACCTTGAAGCAGGACTCAATCAAGCAGACCAGATTGACTGAACTTACCTTGTGATGGCACAAAAGTTATTGCTTTCCCTCCCACTTTTTTTCTTTTCTGCAGGCTTTTTTTTTTTTTTTTTTTTTTTTTTTTTTTTTTTTTTTTTGTTTGGTTTTTTTTTCCTTTTTTCTGTTTGGTTGGTTTTTTTGTTCGGTTGGTTGGTTTGGGATTTTTTGGGGATTTTTTTTAGGTTTGGTTTTCTTTTTTCCTCCCTCCCCTCTCTCCCCAGGTTCTCAAAACTTAGTGTGAACCTTCATAAAGGCAGAGTCCAAGTTTCTGGTTTGTCACAAAGCGTTGGAGCCAGGCAAATTTCCCAGGGTTTGTGCTTTCATTCCAAGCATTTCATAGAGCTTTAAATCACATCCAGGAGCTCTCTTCTGTGTTTTACAGAGAAGAAAAATTATATATCTGGCTACTCATTGAAATTATTACTATTTCGTTCACCTATTGAGTACAGTATACTCATCATTTGCAGGCAGCAAGCACATACCTTAACAGATGGGAATTTATATTGTTTCCATGGTTACAATAATAAATACAATGCTGATCTGCCCAGAGTAGCTCTTGCTTTTACAAAAGAGTCTTTAAATTACTTGCATTTTCCAATGGATTTTAAACTTCTTTTTTTTTTTTTAATTATGATAATCTAGAAGCTATTTTTTATTAATCTAGAAGCTATTTTTTATTATTACTGTATTTATGTTAGACAGTGCTGGTGTTACAAGAAAATGCAATTTCTAATTTCTTTAAGGAATATAATTAGTGGGTTGAGTAAAAATAATGCTGTACTGTGTGCTTATTCTAACATCACTGTTCTGAAACAGAAAGATCTTGAAAGCAGCAGTAGAGATATGGAAGCAGTCTTGAATTGCACCTTTTTTCTTCTTGCTTATGGGAATTGACAAAGAATTCAACCAAGAACTGGTTAAATACAGAGAATAGAACTGATGAAAAAACTGGAGGCTCATTTGGGAAGAAAGAAAAAAGGCGAAAATGTTATTTGTAGGCTCTTTGAGATTGTGCATGCATTTGAGCAGTACCTCAAATTATAGGCCATGTAGTAGGTACTTTAATCCACAAAGAAATATTGTCTGAAGCAGCAAAGTCCTGTTTATGCAGAAACCCATTATTTCAAAGTTAAGAGGATAAGATTGCTGAATAAATTGTGCATCAGCATTATCTATTCTTCAGTCCATTTTCCATGGCATCACTTAGAACTTTGAAACCTATTTTGCCACTTAGTTGACCTAAAGGTAAACTTCTCTTGAATCTGCCTTTATTGTGATCAAACACTTTGCAATGGGCATTTTAATGGAAATTATTTATTTCAGCGTTTCTCTTTCTAAAGAATTTAAAGACTCTCTCTTTTTGGAACTAACAGAATTTCTTTGTATGTATTTCTTCCCCTTCAAATCAAATGAAAATGCTGTTGACGTGCAATGCAACAGTCAATTTGAGCAGGAATTTTCCTTCCAGAAGTAAATAAATACTGCATCCTGCTGAAATGAGAACAGACAGATTTGGAAGGGAGAATCTCAGGAGCCACACTGAAATATGTCAGAGCAGGAAAAGCACCAATTCTCCTGGGAACTGATGTTTTTAATGACCAGAAGCAGTCGGTGAGGACACTGAGCAGAGCTCATACATCCTAGTCAGTATCTATTGTATCAAACCAGGTCTGGTTTGTAAATTCTGGTTTCTAGTCCTCTGTTTGGCTGTCTGTGAAAATCTATGTGGGCTTCTTTTTATTGAAAAACTAGCTTGATTTGGAGGTTGGGGCAGGAGGGGTAGAGACTGGGAGCTGATGCTAAACATTGATTTTACTGTAACAGCCTGGCCCGACACATGGCTTAGGAAGGACTCAGTAATTATTCTATTGGGTTGCTTCCCCAGGCTCGAGGTTCAAATTATGAAGGCTGACTATGTGGCAAAACAGGATTAAAAATGTATTTAAGGCAAGATGCTGTCTGGGCTGAATACAGACCCGCTGCAACTTGCCAGAAAAATAGCGAGCCAGTGCAGAGAATTCAAGAGGGAGTCTGTCTGGATTTAAGTGTTGACCAGACTTTGGGCTCATATATCAACTGAAGGGCTGCAAAGAAAAGCAGCACGTCTGAGGGATCCTTTTTGTTTTGTAAAGATTAGTAACTCCCTGGTGTTCTCTTCAGTGTAAAGATAACCGTGCTTAAGAAATTACTTGGCTACATTTGTTTTCCTAGCCTGTCTTCCTCATTGATTTTGAGTAATCTTTTCAAACAAGACATGAAATTCAGAGGGAATATATCTTAAGCAGCCAAATGCTTAAAGGAATGAAATGCTTGCTGGTGATCTGAGGCAGTAACAACAGGACAGAGCAGCCGCCCCCTGGCATGTGTCATTCCAGGACTGGTCCCAGCCCTGCCCAGGATTTGCTGGGTGCTGGAGCACTGGGAGCCAGAGCTGTTGGTGTCTCACTGGAATAGGCTTGCAGGAATTTTGTCACCTGCTGTGTATGAAGGGTACCCAAACATGCAATGGAAAACACTTCAGTAACAGACTGTGAGCACGTGAATCAACCACAAGTTGCAATTAAAAATTACAGAATCAAAATTTGCAGTAAAGGATTTGTGTGTGAAGTAAAATTTTTATTTCCTTATATATATGAGTGCTGTCTATCAATGCTATTAACATCAGTTACTAGTGGGGTTTTTTAGCAGATATCAAGGAAGAATAGGATTCTTAGATACTCAGGGCTCAAATGCTATAATGGAAAAGATAAATGTAGTTGCTCTCCCACAAATGTTTTACCAAGCTTTTGTGACTTAATAAAGGCCAAAGCAAAGATTCTTATTCATCCTTCCAGTCTGTTGTTTCACAGTGCATTATTCCTTGAAGTGCACCATTCATCCTTGAGAGGCCATAAACTTCAGGATAGCTGGCACAGTTCAACCTGCCTCAGAGTCTGCTCTGGTAGTACAGGCAGAAGGAGCCAAATCTGAAGGGCTGCTTCTGTGTACTTGCTTAATTTGATTTGGTTTGAATGCAAAGATGTAATCAAAAAGAAGCCCCGTAGACTTTAGGAATTACTGAAGAAACCAGAATAGGCGCTTATTAGCTGAAAAATTAACCATGTGTGACAAGTTTCATTTAGGTAGTCTATAACAAGGCATTCCTTGTGAATGAATGTGCTTTTGATTAGCAAAATACCCATAATCACAGGACAGTTAGAAGGACACATCAGTTCAGCCTTTCTCCTAAGGTCACTTTTTAAACACCTGGTACTGTTCTCTGAAAGTGTGCAAGATAAGAAATAATCCAAAAAATTACATGGTAACCATCAAAAATCTTTCACAGGAACACTGCCTACTTTTTATATGTATTTCAGAAAGGTGATTATAATTTGAGGGTGGAGGAAGGGAGGAGCAGGGAATAGATTGAAAATTTTTCTAGAAAGCCAGCTGTGTTATGTTGTTTAGCATGTCCAAAACATGCTGATGTCTTGATCATGGGGCAAATTTCAGATGTAACCAGCACTAGTTAGCACTGATCACCTTGGTAATGGTATTCTGAAAGGTAGGTGAAAATAAACACCATGAAGTTTTGGTAAATGTGAAGGTCTTTTTAGTTGGAACATAATTTTATGTTCCTGTCTACTAGAATTAATAAGGTCAGGGTTTCACACTTGGTCTCTAATACACTGAGTAGCATATAGTTTGGAAGACATGACTGCAAGACTTCCAGTACTGCACATTTGTATCTTATTTTCATGGTATTGAAAAGTGAATTACTTATCTTTTTTTTTTTCCATTTTTTTTATTCTCAGTTTTACTATATATGTCTCATTTAAACTGTTTTTGAATGGTGAATTTGCAGTTTAGATGAAAAGGAGTCAGGAGAACTAGGAAATTTTGCTAAAACAGGGTTTGATGCAACTCTATAAAGAACAATTTTTAGTAAGTCTGAAGTTTTGTGGGAGACTCAGAACCGTGCCATCTCAAGGGCTCCACAGTCAACATTTTGTGCTGCTAGTCTGTTTAGAGGCTTTGAGGGACAAAAAATCAAAACTTATATTACTAATCTTTATACTGCCTACATGTGGAGAGAAAACCACTGGAAATGCATAAACACTAACCTAGCTTTTCCAAGTGATGGACTCATGTCCTTCTTTCCACTGAACATGGTCCAAGCATAAGTTATATGGCTCTTGACTTAATTTTCTCTCTAAATTTTCTAATGTTTCTTTGTCTGACTAAAGTACTCCAAAGTACTAAATCTTCTTGACCTCAGTTATATACACTGATGAAGGCAGATGAAGCAGACAGTGGACTTCTGTGCTAAGGAACATGATGGATACTGCTCCCTCGCTCTGTGATCTTTCCTGAGCTCTTCCTGTCTTCCAGCATGTAGTGTCAACATCAGTCAATTATTGCAAGCTGATAGATAATTCTTGGGTGGGACAAGTGCTGATGAGCCAGTCCCAAGATGCAAATCGAGAGCCTCTTTCCTATAGCAAGAATCAAATATGGTAAATCTGTGCTTCATTCAGCTTTGACATGAATACTTTCATTTTCAGCACTATCCAAAGTGCATCCTTATTTGGTAAACTCTGGCTAACACAAAGTAGTTGCCATTTTTTCATTAAAGAATAATGTATGCTTTGATGATCTTGAAGAAAAGCTAAATACACTTTTTCTTAAACTACCTATTTCTAAAATTAGTATCCTTCTCTAATTGATTTTTTCACCCAGTGGTAGGCTTTAATAATTAGGCACTGCTTGTTTTGGTTTTTTTATATAGTGTTTAAATCAGGGACAGATAGGGATAGCTTAAATGTATTCACAAGATGGAGCACATTTAGACTCAGATACTTCAATCTTCATTAAAAAAAGAAAAACAACCAAAAAAACCCACCCCAACAACAAACCAAGAAGTAAAACCCAACTCAGGAACTCAGGAAATCATGCTTCATTGGCAGGTTTTCTCCTTTCCTTTCTCCTGTGGATGCAGGTGTGTTATTCTTAGAAGGACTCAGGGTTGTGTGAATTTAACCAGTTATTTGCATTTAATGTTGGGCAGTAGCTGCAGTTTCAGAGTAGAAGATATTTGATGCACCAGGCCAAAACCCAACACAAGAGTGACAGCTGTCTGTGCTGCTATTCCATCACAGCTCAGCTCAGGGGAAAAGAAACTCTGAGAGACAGAGGCTACTGGGCCTCTGAGTTACTCTGCTTTCATTTTCCTTCTACACTGCAGGTTTACTTTGCAGAAATGGTTTGCTTTATTTAATATTTTCTTCTCAGTATATGCAAAAAACTTCTCTCAAATGAAACATTTCATTAGGGATGCAGGGGTGTTATACACTGTGCACAGAGATGAGATGCTACACACCACAAAGGCAACACTTGCTAGACAGTCTTTCATGTTTTGTACTTCCAAAGGGAGAGCAGTTTATTCCCTTGAAAATGGATGAAGCTGGCGAGGGTTTTTTGTTTGTTTGTTTGTTAGGTTGGGCTTTTTTTTGTTTGGGTTTTTTTGTTTGTTTGTTTGGAGGGTTTGTTTGAGGGGTGTTTAAGGGGAGGCTTGTTTTGGGGTTGTTTTGGGGTTTTTGTTTTTTTGTTTGTTTTTTGTTGTTTTTTAATAAAAACAGTACTCTGAGCTTAGTCCTCTCTGTCTTTCTGCAAACACAGTGGGGAGGCCTATGGAAATAGCCGCATTTGCTTGCCATTCCTGGACATGAAATTTCTTCTTGTTACTTAAATCACCATCTATTTGATCTCATTGATGGAATGAAGTGACAAAAATCCCATGCCATTGCTTCTAGATGGCTTTTTTTTTCTCAGTGACAAAGTACTCTTCATCTAACAGTAGCCTGCTGTAAAGTATTATAATTTCTGCTGTCAGCCCTGAGGAGTTACTTCCTTGACCATTTCACCAACTCATCAAATTTGATAAGTCATCACATTACCCTTTCTTTAAGGTACCAACATATATCTACTATTAAGGAAAAATAAATCTATAATTTTTCAGTGCATCAGTGTTTTAATTCTGCTAATCAAATAAGTGTGATGGCTTCTGGAGCAGCCCATGGAAGTCGTTCTCATTTAACTTAGATGGGCAGGGTAGGGTGTACTCCCCTAAGCAATCTGAGGTTTGTATTTCCATGTGGGAAATACATCTTTTTGTTCAAACCTCTGATGTTTAACCATATACCTGTCAACTTTCCTTTAAAATACTCCATTTGTACCATTTTGGTTGCAGTCATAGAAGTGGGTGGTTGTGACTCTCCTTGTTCTGAGCAGAACCCAGAGCAGTCATATCATCATTAGGTAATGACACCCTAGAGTTGACAGGCTTCCAAAATCTTTTTGGTCTCACAACTGATACAAATCTTCATAATTGATTTGGATTGTGGGGCTGGTAATACAGCACTGAGTAGCAATTAATGCTAACATTTTAGTTTCATTTCATTCTGTCAAATACACTTGACATTCTTTTTATATGTGAGATTGCCAGGTATAAAGCCATGTGTCTCATTATATGCCTATTTGTCACCTCCCTTCAGCTAGCTGACACAAGTGATGCAGGTAAAACCTCCTTATTCTGAATTCTTTTAACTCAGTGGTTTTGCAAGAAGAATTTATAAAAGATGTGTCTGTAGTTTCCAGTAAATCAGATCAATTGCTGCTATTGTCTGATCAGGAGACAAGGAGTAAATACACGGGGAAAAAACTATGCTACTTTTTTTTTTTTTTTTTAAGTGCCTAAATAAAGATATTTCCATTGTTGTAGTGCCACTTGGAAACAGAATCATGTTTCATTTTGAATTATATGTGCTTCTGCTGTTTCAAAATTCAACAGTTATATCTGTGCAGGTCAGGCTGGCATTGGTGCCTGGAATCCCAGGGAGTGAGGCCTCCCATGCCAGCAGCACCAACAGATGTGCCACAGGGCAGTTTACATTTTCCTCTACTGCTTTTAAGCTAGGCTGAGATTCTTTTGGCAACTCATTAAATGTATTCACAGAGCATCGGTTTAATAAGAAATCATTATAGAAATTTCTCATCTTTCAGCTGTTCCGTTATTTAGTGAACATATATTGTGTTTGATTAAGATTTGATCTTGGTGGCCCATGATGTACTGAAATGCTTTTTTTAGGGCTGCTGGATAGATGCTGTAATCATTTGATCACTGTGAAGCTAGAGGTTGTTTACTTACTGTGAAACTGCTGATGCTCTAGCAAAAGTTTCCAGTTTGGGGGAAAAAAATTAATGGCCTATTCAGGATGTTAGTACATGTTTTGTCTGTCCTCTGTTTGCCAGTATTGGGAATTTCTATACATATGGTAAAAAATGCAGCTCTTGTTATCTACTCATCTTACACACATTGACTGGGGAATGTATCAGTGTCAAATAGGACATGACAATTTCAAAGAGCTCCTAAAAGGTAAACCTGTGACATGACAAGTAGTGTAAGAATGCCAGATCCAGGAGGGATCATGAAAAGCCTCTAACAAGTGTAGCAATCTCTGCCATACAGATTTCTCTCTCTGCGCTCTAGGGGGATGCACACACGCTGAAAGACAACTAACGGGACAAATCCCACCCCCCTTTAAAGGTTCACGGGTGTTGGTCCAACAGACCCTGCTATGGGGTTATTGCAGAACTCCTCCAGCCTCAGAGGAGACGCGTGCTGCAGGCAGGGCCTCTCTCCTGCTCTGAATACACTGGGCACCCTTTGCTGAGGGTTCAAAAGGAAGGGGGCAGGCTGTGCCTGGCTTCCCTCACCTGAGCTTCTTCCACTGAGTCAGCACGTGGGCTGGGCCAGCAGAATTCTCACTGCTGAGCATGGGCTTCAGGGGCTGGTTACACAAATCATCTCAACAGGGGCAATGGAGAAAATAGCTATGAAAATTTCATAGAAATATTTAGAAATTTTTATCTCAATTTCCATTTTTATTACAAATTTTGGAAGTTCAGCAAGTTTCAGTAAGTTTCATCATTTATTCAACTGTGACGTGTAACCAGGATTGAGTGAGCTTTGTGATTCCTCAGTCCCCTCTTGGTCCATCCATTCATCCAGTCCTTTGTTAAAAAAGAAGTGGTAAACTGAAACCTCACCATAGAGTATTGGAACATTTGAAAATCCAGAATCCAAAATTAAGGAACCAAAGCCTTTTTCTTTTTATGTTGTTTTTTGATTAGTTGATGTTGTTTAAAGCACACTAGCTGTTCTTTGAAATATTAGTTAGCACTATTGCCTTGTGCACTTTGAAAGCCTTCAAACTGCAAAAAGCTTTAACATGCATTAAATAGTTAATTAAAAGTTAGTCCTGACCCATTGGCTAGGCAGCTTCAGTCTTCCAGTAATTCATAATTTGGTTTCCTCAGGATATGTCAATTCCCTAAAATTTTCAGCCTAGCCCTGTTGCTTTTCACTGTCTTAAAGACGGAAAATGTCTCTTCCAATGTTACTAAATTAATGACTGTTAGTGGTGGGACCACTAAAGAGAGACCATGAATCTGAAGGGCACTGCTGTAGAGCTTTTTTGTACTCTATGTTGCCAGTGTCATCTGTGCTGTATCTCTGACAAGGTGGTTGGTGTCACAGCTTCATTACAACCTCTTGAAATGTATTGTGCAATATGAATGAGTCTTTTGCAGGCTGTGGTGGAAGGCAGG
>VWZN01011478.1:46717-82396 GCA_013396955.1 Regulus satrapa | reverse complement strand
GGGGGGGGGGGTGTGTGTGTGTGAATAAATACATTATTACATAATTTTTAAGTCTCTCTAAGCTCTTTCCTTTTTACGCAAGTTTAGCAATTTTACAAAATCCCGTTTGCGCTAAATCACATTAGAAAGAGCTTAATAACAGCTTTATTTATTGCTATGAAATCATGCTACGTTTAAAAATCAAAAGCCCCACAGAAACTTTATTAGGTAACATTGTGGTGCAACTGTTTGGGACTCACTGTGTAGCACACAATTGGTGGTACCTGCCAGCAGAACTAATCACATACAAAAGAGATAGCAGAGGTCACAGCATCAGTGTGTGTGTGTGTGTGTGCACAGCTCTGTGTGTGCATCTCTACAGATGTCTGCACATTGATGCTATAAGCATGTATTCTTACCATGGTGCATCACCGTTACAGCATAATCCTCTTGAAAGCCAGATTCTTTTCCAAAATGATCTCTCACGTTAGCATTTTTCAGTTTTATTCTTTTAACGTTTGATACTTTCTCTATAGCGGGCTATTTGGTACATAGGGCATTATGGATTTAACAATTTTATTAATTTGAGAGGTTTCCTCTGCAAAATAAAGTACCTCAGTATGACAGGAAGTATCATAAATTAATTGATTTGTCACCTATTGGAATGTAATCCAGCAGTGATTTCATTATTGCGGTTATTTCCACTCAATTATCTGCAAACTTAAAATGTGACATAACATCTCTGTATCAATTGACAGAGGAATAAATGCAAATGTGACTGGGTTTCACAAATATCCTCCAGATTACTGGTGCTTCATATTAATTTTTATTCCTTAAGGAATAAACGTTGAGATAAGGAATATTCCTTGAGATAAACATTTGCTGGAATACTCTGAGCTTTGTCTCCCTGGAAAAAAACAGATAAGTTGTGATAAAATTTCAGTATTTTAACATCAGTAGCACTGATGTTATGGAGGGCTGCATGCATCCAACATGATGTGGTTTCTCTTTAAGACACTTCCTCATACCTATCCCTAAGTGGGTACAATATGTACCCATATATTGAACAAATAAAAAATGCTGAATTCTCTCAGGTGTCTTTGAAAGTCCCAAATTCTATCGTTTTATTCACACATTTACCCTGAAACAGCTGTAGCTGTTACAAAAGTGATTCTATTTTGATCCATTGTGAACAGCTAATTTAAGCAATTCTGTGCTGGGATGGACCTGGAACACTCAATGTGATTTGTTACCACAGCCCAGGATAGTGACTTCTTCAATGGTGAATTTTCAAATGTTGAAGTCAAGTGAGCATTGTGAGAGGGACTGAATTCTCTGGGATTTTTATTGCCTGGAAGTCTGGTTAAAAAATTATAGGACCATAAGATCATGCCTCAGCAGAGACCATGATTAAACAAACACAGTTATGTGTTTTTAAATTAAATAGACAGTAGCTGAACTAGCTTCCTACTGCCACAGTCCCTAGCCAAAGCACTCAGTGAAGGGAGGTTATTCCTAATGACATAAAGAGTTTGAAATGCTGCACAGGACCAGGAGGAATGGAGATTTGGGTTTGTTCCTTCTCCAGGAATGTAGCTTTTCTGCCTTTCACCAGGTGTCTTAAACCTGGAAGCAAAGGAGTGACACAGGAGATAGTAAAACAACAAATTGTACTAAATTGTGGTACCAGTTTATGGGTATCCCACATTTTAATATCTACAAGCATTGAAAATAACAAAAAGTATACCAAATATCTCAAGTAAAATATGAGAAAGAATGCATCATATCTATTCTTTGAGGCTAAGAGGCTGGATGGAATTATGTAGGAGCAGATGCTACTGGAGCACTGCACTGCAAATATACAAATATAACATTTTATCAGGCCAGAAAAACTGTCAGAAAAACATGAGAATTCATGTCAAATAATTCTTTCTTTCTGAGCTTTGTTTTCATATGCTCCATGTGGTTACACCAAATTATTCATGTGCACTAATTCTAGGTTTCATTTGAGTTTGCAAGATGAATGAGAGACAGGCTCAAACATGGGAAAAAATGAATAAACCTGAAATAAATTCAAGGTGAACAAGTATTCCTCCTTTCTCTCCTGATTGTTTCATTTCCACTCTGACCCGTGATCAGTAATAAAGGTTTACAATATGTTTGGCATTAAAATAGGCTGATATGTGCAAAGCATATCTTTAAATCTGTGGCAAGAGAGTTCCCATTAGGCTGTGTTTGCATAGGGGGGAGGTTAAAAGCGTACCTGCAGCAGGCCAACATATCTGAAATCTTACGGTATGTGAAAAAATCAGGAAAATATGAAAGTGCCTGGAATTTTCCTAGTATCCTCAAAATGTGTTCATAATCACACATTCACAAATTTTCAAAAGATTGATGATTTTTTTCTGGTCCAATATTTCAATCTTTGCTATAGAAAAAACTTCTCTGGTCACTCATGTTTCTGTAATACTGTAGTACAGACACCCAATGGCACAGAAGATTTAGATATTCACTGTTTCTAAGTGATCATAACAGATCAGGTCAGAATCACTTAAGAACATACACTTCCTTTTTATCTTTTCTTCTTTCATGTGTGGTTTTTGTGTTTCTTTTATGTCATATAGCAAACAGTTAAGTGGTTTGTGGAAACAAGGAAAAAGGATCATTTATTTCTGTGATCTGGTATTACTGGGTTTGCTTCCTTTTTAGAATAAGATCAAGCAATATTAATTTCATTAAGGCAAAACTAAGAAAAAAATATATTGCAAAGGTTAGCTTTGTCGCAATCTCAGCTAGAGCAGTATCTTACTGCTCCCCTTCAACATAACATTAGTATGCATAACTGTACAGAGAAACTACCTGAAAATATCAAAAGGAAGTTGTGAAATGTGAAGTCCAAGTCAAGATAAGTTTTCATTATGAAGGATAATAGTAGAACACTGGTGTCTCATTGTTACCGGCCATCAAAAAACCACCAACATGGAAAGCACAAACTTAATATTGATTCATCCTTTATTCACTCACAGCAGCTTCAAGATACAGTTCTGACCTCAGTTATGTCTCAATAAAGCCAAATTAACTCAGCAAAATTGCACCAATTTTAAGGCACAGTGGGATCAAAATCCCAGCTTTGGTGTTTGTAACACTGAGTTCTAAGCGAAATAATTCAAAGTATTTAATCAGTATTTCATTTCATTATCAATGTGCTCATCTTTTTATTTGCTTGAACAGTCATCTACCATGATGAATAGCATCTAGCACCTTTTATTTGTTTATTCATTTATTATTTTATGTGTTATAGTTTCTAATGATTTGTTTTTGTTTTTTTTCTTTTAACATCTAATATCTTATTTCAGTTTTAAAAAGCAGTAAGAATTGGGTTGGGGTGTTTTTCTGTTTATGGGACACATTACATATTATACAAAAAAATTAAAGCAATAGAGAAGAAAATAATGAAAAATATTCTCTCTGATATTACATAAACAGTGATGATGCTCTTTGGTACTCAAAATATGTAGTTTCTGACTTTTGAATGCAAAATCTTCTTCCAAAGAAACGAAAGAAAACACTGACCATCCCTTTGATGAGCTGCAAATATCAAGAGGGCTGTTTGCTCACAATCATGTCTATTTTCATTAGCACTTTTCCAGCTCCTACAGAAATCCTGGTTCATGTAAAGGGAGGTGTCCAAGGTAAATCATTGGTTACCTACAGAAAAGTAGGATCTGCAAAAAAAGGTCTTTTTCAGCTGACTAAAAATAAAACTTTGGGGGGTGATAGTTAATCTCTTCTGAAAAAATTCTCCCAACATACTTAAATCTAGTTGTTTTAAGTGTATATTTTTGTTTTGTGTAAAAGTAGACAGATTCAGATATCTCAAGTAATAGAATACACTGCCATCTACCTTCTCTTCAATAAGTCATAGCAGTGGGTAATTTTTTTTTTCTTCTTACTATATTGTATTTGCTGTCCCAGTTCCAGCTAGTAGTAAATAACCAGAATTCTTTACCGTGTGTGTGTTCACATATTTTCTTGGTATCTTGGTAGAATGTGATTCAGATGTTTGCTCTGGTTTTTATGCACAGCTCTAAAATCTCAAAGTGACTTGAGTCTTCATCAAGAGCCTATCCAGAGTGTTGATATATATCTCTATCTCTATCTCTATCTCTATCTCTATCTCTATCTCTATCTCTATCTCTATCTCTATCTCTATCTATCTAACTATCTGTAGTGTTGTCCCCTATCTTGCTACAGTGTTGGACAGCTTGAAGAGACAATGCTAACAGCACTTTGAATATTTTATAACCTATTACAACAGTCTTTTTTAAATGGACTTCAGCTAATCTGGGTTTCCAGAGTATTTAGACTAATTTTTTACTTTTACACACACTTACGTCTTTCGACTGAAGCATGAAATCAACCTTTCCTTTTCATTTGAATTAATTGCACCAGAAACATCTTTAAGAAAATTAAGCAATTTTTTTTTCCCCAAAAATTATTCTGTGTCAAACGAAAGTAAGGGATTCATGCAAGGAAAAGGTTCCTTTCCATTCAGACACAAACTTGGCTGTTGTTTTTGCTGGTCCATCAGCTCGGACTGCAAACAGAGGTGCTGGCACAGCAGCAGTCAGGCACCAGGCTTCCCTGCATGGGGCCCGAGTAGATGTGGGCTCTGCAGATGGGAGCAGGGGTGTGGAGGTGAGGCCAGAGGTCAGCTGGAGTCCTCATCACAGGGTGACAAATGCGCTCCTGAGCTGCCTGTATTTGTCTGTGGTCCTTGTCACAATCTCATGGTAAATTTGCCACTGGTAGATTATAGTTTTTGGTGTCCTCCACTGTACAGCAAGTGAGTGTCACTATGGCTCTCCTGTGAGGCAGAGGAGATAAGTGTCCATGATTAATGATGTGGACACTATCTAGCAGCAGGGGCCCATCAACCTGTGACAACTTTCTATTCCATGGGCATTAAACTCCTAAATGCTGTCACAGTCCTGCAATAGATTGTAACAGACAGCTGGGAGCAAGCAACAGGAAGGAGTTTCATAACCCTTAAGTAAATGAATTTTGCTAGTAGTTATTTTTGCCTCCATTATTTTTTAGACCCAAAAAAAGAGTTTGGAATATGTTAATTTCAACTGCCTCCTAATCTATTTGGGAAATACTAATTCCCTTCTGTCTGTTCCTGCAGAAGTGTGATCATTACTGTGCTGTCTTTTTGCTGCTTTATTTGTTCACAGACATGATCAACAAAGGCCAGTGCTTCTCTAGGATCAGGGCATTTATTTACATCATTGCTGCAGGAACAGCTTTGGTCCTGTCCAGGTTTGAGATAAACAGTGGCTAGTTATTTCTATTCTAATGTCTCAGAATTCCAGAAAAGATCAAATATTTTAAAAGACAGCCTTTTTTTTTTGTTTGTTTGTTTTTTTTTTTTTTTGTTTTTTTTGTTTCTATAGATGATCTTTTTAAAAATCAAATAGTTCTTGGGAAAAAAAAAAGGAAATCATTTTTAAAAACCTTGACACATTCATGTACTTTGAACAAAACACTTAGAATTTTCTCTGTAGCTCTTGTCCCCACAAATACACAGCATGAGGAAGCTGAAGCAGAATAAGCAAGTGACAATATTAAGGGGAGACTCCCTGAGCATTGCTGAAACGGCGGAGCTGGGAGGGGCTGGGTTCTGGGGCCACTGTGCCCTCTGTGACCAGCTGCTCACAGCAGAGCTGCTGCCACCCCAGGGCTGCCAGGGCACCTGGCTCTGCCTGCCACAGACAGGGCCAGGATAGGTGCTGCCAGGAGAGAAAAGCATTGCCTGATGAGGAGGAGGAAATGCTGAGGAAGAGGAGGGATGGCAAGAAAGGGGAGGTTTTAGCTTTTGTCAAAAGTGGCCAGTGGTTTGCTTTGCTCTGGAAAGAGAAACTGTGGTGGGGGGGAAGGGGGGGGGAGGGGGGGGGTCTCAGCTCTTTGAGTTCATCTAGAGAGCTGCAGCTGAGTCTTAAGGACACAAATGGCTTAGTAAAGTGCAAAATCTATGCAGCAAAGTCTTTAACTCTTTCCTCCTGGTCTAAAATGCTCTGAAGGTGTGGGATGCAGTGCAGCTCCCAGGAACACTCCCTGCCCAGGGCAGGGCTGTTTCTCCTCCTGGTGCTTCACATTTTTCATTTCCAATCACAGCTCGCAGTCAGCAGTGCAGTGTTCCCTGAGAAACAGTTAATTTCAAAAAAACAGCTTCTCAGAGCTGGGCTTAATAGATTCCTAGCTTTCCAAAGAGTGCAGCAATGTGCAGTTAGGCAGCTGAATTTCTTTTAAGTCACTGTTTCTTTTTTCCACACAATCTACGTTTTTTATTTATGTGGTACAGCTGTGGATGAGCACTGATATGGAGCATTATATTCCTTCTCAGGTGTGAAAAAACAGCTGTATGAGTTATGAATGTGTCATCTCCACTTGAGCGTATTGATACATCCCATATGTTATTGACTTGTGAAATGAATACTGATTGTAAAGAAGAAACAAAATGAATAAAAAAATTCAGGAAGATCCTAGCGGTAAAGTCTGCAAGTAAGATTGTACAATTTTTTTTTTTTCCAAAACTCAGAAAACACAGTCCTACTTGCTATTTTGATATTTTAAGTATTTTAACCTCTTTAAGTCAGAAGTTTACATTCAGGGGCTTTCTACTGACCTGCCCCAGAATGTTCATTATAATATATCATAGCAGAGAGAAGGGAGGTGATCACATTCCTGTAGCTTGTCATGATTATTTGTACCTTCAGTAAGGAACTCGAGAGCAGATTCACAGATGCCAGCACTCAGAAGCATCTCTTTGGGCAGGGGCACCGTAAGACAGGAGCCCCATGTGCTCCCTGACACATCGCCTACCACCAACATAAGTGGCACAGGGCCCTTCGGGAGTTGCACCTGCCAGAAGCTGCCCCAGCCTCTAATCATTTTCTTGATGTATGAAAAGAAGAGTGAAATAGAAAACTTTCCTCTTTTTTTTCAGCTTCTCTGACTGGAGGGAACTATTAGAGATTCATTCTCTGAGGCACTGAATTGTTTTGTACCCTTAGGCACTAAAAACCCAAAGACCCTGAAATTGTTTAAATACAATAAGAAGAGAAAAGCACCTGCTTTTTGCCACCAGAACAACCCACTGTTTGTGCAAGTTAAAACTGAAGCAGCAGCCTTAGATGCTGAGAATTCCAGGAGCTTTGTTTGAATATTCCCCATTATTCAAGAAGTCTTTGACAAAAACAGTTTCTCATGGAGGTCTGAACAGGGCATTGATCTGTGAGTCATTCTCTCAGTGCCTTTGGAAGTAAATATTTTTGATTATTGCTCTTGGGACATATTAGCACAATAACAATAACATGCAAAATTTAGAGACCGTTAATTTTGAGTGTGCAACACAGTGGCTCCCTAACCCTGCCTGGACTTTCTGGGGATAGAGCCAGCAATAATATTGCAGTAGTTTAATAAGGAGGCATCCAGACTGGACTGCTATTGATAATAAGAGCCCAGAGGGCTGAGAACTATGGCCTGCCCACAACAGCTGCCTTTATCACTAAGTGCTTTTAGAAACTTGTTATGGCTGTAATGTGCTAGTTGCAGCAGCCCCAGACCCTGGGTGATGGGTTTCTTTTGTTGCAGAGAGCACAGAGAGCTGGGACGTGTAGGCTGACTCTCACAGCAAAGGCAGCCAGTGTGAGAGAAGTGCTAGAAATATAGAGGAAGAGACTGTGTGAGGGTGTTAAGCCAGGAATTCCTTTGATTCTGTCAATCAATTTCCAAAACTATGTATTCACATTTCTAAAAATGCAAAAGTGACTCGGGTGATTTGGGGGGAGGGGAGTAAGTCAAGGTGAATTATATTCCTTCTGCCGCAGTGTAATTCCAGCGTCCTTTCACAGTTGTAAATCTCCCTCAGAAAGCTTTGAAAGTCTTTTTGAGTGTTAAAAGCTTGGGTGGTCAAGGTCAGGTGAGTTCCTTCCTCCCTCTTTCCCCAGACAATGAATACTTTTAAGAGGCCTACCCTTCTAGTTAGGTTTCGTTATCTGCACTTTTTATATCCCTCTCCCTACAGGAAACAAAGCAGCACATACAGCGAGCTAGGGGCTCCACTGGAGGACTGCATAATTCCTAACACGGATTTAAAAGGGAAAAATCCTCCTTTTCTTTCCCTGTGTATCCCCAGAAGACATGATCAATATCTAGTGCAGCCACGCAGGCGTGGATCCACTTTGCTCCTGTGTGTGAGGACAGTCTTCTGAGCCATACCTGCGAGTGTCACATTGCACAGAAAACAAGCACCAACAAACACCTTGCAAAAGAATAAAATGTTCTGATCTTAAAATACTGAAAATCTTTCCTGGGCCATATTCAGGCCCTGCTCCCTTCTAGTTTTTGCTCCTATGTGTCCGGTTCTGAATACCAGCTTTGATTTGGGAAAGAATAGCACACGTACTGTTGTAGATAATAGGACACACTGGGCATTTTGGTAGAGAGCAGCTTGAAAACACTGGCTTGCTCCAACAGTGACTTTAAATGTGCAGGATGATCTTCTGAAGGGAAGTTATACCTTGACCATTTGGTACCATAAAAATTCCCTATATGCCTCCGTAAAAATGCTGCAGATAGCTGCGTTTCTCAAAGGTTACACTACAGTCTGCAGCATACACATCGTGCTAATTCCTTTATTTTTAAAATTCTTGCCTCCCTTTAGTTGACTCATATTGACAAAATTTCTGTATCTTTGAAAATGGAGGTCTGACTATTAGAACCCTTCCATTCAGGTCTTGAGATGCTTGCTCATATTATGAAATAGGGCCAAGGTTTATCCACAATTACCTGCCATGCTGAATATGATTTGTTCTGATCTACACTGGCAGGTCAGTTATGGTCATCATTATGTCAAATTCCAAATACAATAACATTTCATAATGAGAGCAAGTGCACAGGGAGTGAGTTTTAAGCAACAGAGTGCACCATTTGTGGTACGAGTGGGAATAGGTATACATGGAATTGTGTGTACTGGGCATGTAGAAGGAGACAGTAAAAGCTGTGAATGTTCAAACCATTCCTGTACTTTATACAAAAATCCCCATTTAAGGTGAGGTTTTATTATTTATGTTTTTAAGAGGTGCTGTTCTTCCAGTGGGGTTTGAGAAGCAGGAGTGTTTGTGCCCGCAGCAGGTATGTTCAAAAAGACAAACTCAGAAGCTGCCCAGGTTTCTGGACTGCTTAGAAAGACATCACAGCTTTTATAAGAGCTGGAACAGGGCCAGAACTACCTGTCTGCAGGATTTATTCTCAGCTCTTCACAGAGTTCTACCTTGTAAATCTAAACTGAATTAAGGATTGGATCCTAAATTCCTTTGGTTTCAGCAAGACTTTGGATCTTAATAACCCTATACATCAAGATTTTAGTGGTGGATAATCTAACTTATTGAAGAATCTTGTCAGTACTGGCATCATGCCAATAACTGATCAAATCAAAACCTTCAACTTTTTACATATATCTACAGAAAAGCCTTTTTCCCCCTCTTTTTTTTTTCTCTTCCAGGAAAGAATCCAGAATATTCACAGTATAGATAGTGTTGGTTTTTCAGCTCTTTCTTTCACTTTCTTTGGAGCCTTGATTTTTTTCTTTAATTCTACATATAAAATCTTCCATCTCTTACAAAGATCTCCATTTCTATACAGGCTGTTATAGTCAAGGCAAATATCTGTTTCTTAAAGAAGATTTCAAGTCAGGTTTGTAATTATGGAAAATGTGGATTTCTGAATGTGTGGTGCTGGAATGCACATGCACCTCTCAATGGCAGAACTCCTCATTTTCAGTAGGTGTTTAAACAGGTCAGTGAAATGAAGTCAGAGGAATAGAGTTCCCTATTGTATGGATGCCCAGCACAGGGTAAGTTTGAACACATCTCTTTCAGTACCTCCTGAAAAGAAGTTCTTCCTGTAGAGCTAAAAAAAACCAGCAGTACTCAAACTGACATTTTTGGATCAAAACAAAACAATTATCTGATTTTATGGGGCCAGGATACTCAGCCAAAATCATGACATATATAAATGAGCAGGCCATAAACACTCGCTACACATTGTTTATATTTGTGGTTGCTCTTGTCTAAATCTAGGTCTTATAACCTGGCTGCACAAAAACATCTGGCCAGGCCAAATTCCTGCTGTTTTGAGGGGTCTCATTACCTGCATTTATTAAAAATTGTGAATATTTTTGCTCAAAGTTTACTCTGGCTTTAAGTAAGACTGTTCATGGTAACCATTCTGTGTTCTAAACAGTGTTTTAGTGGGACTTAGTCCTAGGCTTAAATTCAAAGACATAGTTAGGACAGTGTTAGAGTGACTCAGACAAAAGTCACTACCTTTCCTCGATCGAGATCAATAGCACAGTATGATCTGTTGGCATGATAATGGTTCTGACTTCCCCAAAGCTCAGCCAGCCTCCTGGATTAGCTTCGTTTGAGACCGATGACACGTGAGAATTAAGTTCCACGGCAAACACCCTCCTCACATCCAGCACAGTGACATGAGCTGAAAGCAGTGTCTGTCACACCAGAACACAGGACCCAAGCTCCCACCTCTGACCTGGCTGAGAGACACCTTTCCCTCTTGGTTTTTTTCTGTCTCACCCTGCAGTTGGTGTTTTGTGGAAGCTGTCAGCCCAGTGTGGACACAGCTTTCACAACCCAAACTCTCCCAGCAACTCCCATCTTTGATTTCTCTGGGAAACTGCCAACATCCTACAGTGTTTCCTGGTCATTTCTGACTACTACAGAGTATTTTCAAGGCAACAGAAGCAGATATTTTCTGCTCTGGGTGTGCAAAAATATAGATGCTTGTACAATGGAAAGGGAAATCCAGGTGTTCTCCTGGTGGCAGGTGGAAATTCCAAATGCCAGTAATGCTATTTGGGTGGGAGAAAATAATTATGGGGGTTGCTTCAGTTTCTCTTTGTTTCATGTAATTTTTTTTCTACTTGCTCCTTTGAACTATTGAGATGTTGAAGGTAAAATCTGAGTATTTTCCTGTTCTGTCATACCCAGCAAGACAGTAGAAAATACATCACATTTTTAGGATAAATAATAACTACAGCAGCTCTTAATGGCTGGTGTCAGGCTAATAAGTGAACTATGTGTTAAAAGCTTTTCTCTACTGCCAAAGATAAAATGCATCCACTTTCTGGTATGTCTCTTATACACAAGTCAGAGTGAAAATTCCCCACTCACATATATGTATTTACAATTGAAAAGCAGGCTGGCATTTGCACAGCAGGAAGCAAGTATGGAAATTCTCAGTATGCTAAAAAAAATGTCCAGTTGCAGTAAAAATGTAGATGGCCTAGGTGGCCCTAGCCCTAACTTTGTTAAAACCATGTTTAAACAGGTCATGGAATACTTCTACCATTCCTTTTGCACCCCACATTTCTGTCCTTCAAGTGGGAAATGTCACCAGCACCTCCAAGTATATAAAAAAACCTTGCCTGTTTCTGCTGCTGGCAGCTTCTTTAGTCTGCACAGATGGGGCACTTCTCTCTGAAAAATCATGCCATAAATTGCACAGACAGTCAGCTGTTGTGATTCTGTCCTTGCTGCCCATTTCCCACTCGCTCTCTGCCGGAAAAGATTCCCCTTTTCTGAAGCAGAGTGAAGAAATTCCTCTACTTCTGCTGAAAATGAGAAAAAGTGAATTCTTTAACTCTGCTTTTAAAATGGCTATTTAACAAACTCCTTTATGCAGAGATGCCATGTAATCCTGTCCTGCTCCAGGGGACCCAGGTATCCAGTGTCCCTTGGAGGAAGTTCACTCTCAAAAGAAGCTGCTTCATGCCCAAACGTGGCTGTCAGTGAAGCGTTTCCTCATGACTGACGTGTGCTCGTGGACTCCCAAGTTCTGAGACCCTTCATGGCCTCTGGTTCTTTCACTGTAGCTGAAAATCCCTTCCCTGAGCTTTTTCCTCGTGCTAGGTATGTTCACTTTGTGTTTCTGTGTGTCAGGTATGTTTAATTAGACACGGTAACAGGGGGAAAGCAAGTAGGTCTTTGCACAGCTGCTCATAACTCCCTAAGGTTTGCAGCGAGGGCAGGAGTGGATCTGTGGCTCCTGGGAGAGACCAGGGGCCAGAGACACTGCCAGAGCCTTCGAGGGGGGAGGCAGGAGTTTCCTTCTCTGTGCCCAGCCGTGCCTGCCCTATGTGTGCCCCAAAGGAGCTCAGAGGCACCAGGACATGTGTCTGACCCTTCTGAACACAAGCTTAGGAGGGATGAAATTTTATCTTTCACTCCAGTCTGGGTCTGGAAGCTTTGCTTTTTATTTTGTTCTCTCATTTGAGTCTGTAGATTTAATACAACTGAGAATTTCTGGATTACATTTCTCCTAACCATGAATATTGTGTAATTGTGCCTTCACTTCTGCAACATTTCACAAGATTTTTAAAGTTACGTATGTATTTTAATAACTCTTTGCTAGATTCCCAAGTTGAAAAATTATTCATCTTTTTATGAGTCATTTTTAAATGATATATGCAAAACTTGCTAGAATAAGTGTCTTCTGCAGTTTCAAAGGAAGGGCCAGAAATAAGTGAACACTACAGTTTTCTTATCCTTCAAAAGGCCTTTGGAAAATCGTATGACATTCCTTTACTGCTCACACTTGGAAGTACACAAGGAGGTGGTTTCTTTTTCATGTTGAGGAACTTCAGGAAAATATCCTGACCAAATGTTAAGTAACAGAGAGTCTCTGAGTTAGTTACTCAGTCAGTTGCCAAAATACTTTTTCCTTTCCATTCCACATGACAGAGGCTTCTACTGCACTCACAATTTTAGATAGTTAATTTATAGTCAAGATCACAAGGACAAAAAAAAAAAGGCCAAAACAGAAGAAATAGAAGGCATAGGAGTTCCAGGTAGAAAATTCAGACAAAATAGTTGCATCAAATAAAGTGACTAAGACTTAGCAATTTTTTGAAGTTGGTTATAATCCAAGATTCACAGCTCATACATTTTAAAATTATTTCTCTATGTGATATTTGTGTTTTCTGCTGGGTTGAGTTTTTGATAAAAAGGATTTGTGAAATTGGTTGTTTCTTCATCCCAAAACCAGATGTACTCTTCAATTCTTTTTAAAACTGTGAAAAACATGTTAATCTATGTGGGTCTGTGAGTCCTGAAAATTCCTGTATTAAATTTTAAAGAGTAAAATTTTTAAGGATATTTCATCCATGTTTCATATCTGTACTGAAACCAAAAGTCAGATGTGCTTAATATGCTTACAGATCTCATAGTAATTGGCTCTTTTCTCAGACTTAGAGGGTTTAGAGCATATGTTTTTCAACTTCAGACAGATTTTTTTTAATCTGGTGCTAAGGTGAAGTATCATGCAATAGCATTAATGTTATGATTTACTGGAGCCCATTAAATCCAATTCATCATCTTATATATTTCCATTGCAAATTGGGTGTCTAGCTTCCTTTATGGCTCAGTTTTCAAGCATCTTGAAGTGCTGAGAAGGCTAAACTACTCACATGTTTTAAATACAGGAACTTAGTAAACTTTAAATATATTTTTAAATTTATTTTCATTACTATTTGCCTTGATTGAGGAATGAACCTTAAAATGGGACTGGAGAATACCTGCCCTTAAGCCCACTAATAAATTCTTTATATCCATCCTTTACCTGGCATGAAGAAATTTTCACTTGGTAGTCTGTCATTTTTAGTTGTACTCCTTCAGGTTTGTCAGTGAGAAAATTCCAGCAAAGTAAATTTAAAAATCTCTCTAAAACTACAAAGCTGGTGAGAAGTGTTTTATCCAGTTTCCCTTGCCATATTTAAATATGACACAAAATGTGAAATCAATACATGATAGTAGAGATTTTTTTAAATACACTTTCTGGTGCATTTATTTATAATAAAAGCATTAATGTGTACTGCAAACCCCTTATTGCAAAGTCAGCAAAGGGGATGATTTAAGCCTCATCAAAACTTGTCCTTATTTCAAAATATGTAGTCAGAGGCAGTTCAGTATCCTCAGAAATTCATAAATGTGCATTTATAAATGAAAGAATGATACCTCTTGGCAGCCTGGGCGTTAACATCCATGGTTTAGAACAATTCAGAGAACCTCATCACTGGGGCAAATTCTGCAGCTGAACATTTCTGTGTGATAACAACAGGAGTGATGGGAAGGCTTATATTGTTATGTGAGAAAAGTAAAATAAAAATAAATGGAAAATAATACTGAATGTATGCTTTTTCTTCCACAGGATGATAATATTTATTTGCATGGTTCTAAGGTTAAAATATTTTTTACTGAAGGGTTGTTTTCTCTTGTGAATCACAAAGAAGAAGGTATGGGGGCTGTTAAGAAAAAACTGCAGGTCTATTAAATTTACATTCATACCAACGTTAATATTAAGACTTTGGGACTCGTTTCTCATTTGCTACAATGCAAATGTATTCCATATTTTACAAACACTTCAAGGCTGTTTTTCTCTGCCAGAACTGTGAAAAGTGCCCAGAGGGTAAACAAGAATCAACAATTAGCCTGTAGCCAAAGCCTCCAGCCTCCAGTCTGGATTAGGACTGTTGAGAAAATGTCTGTAACAAGTCCTCAAGATCACAGTCTTTCCAATGTATTATTCAAAACTTGAATTACCCTCAAATCAATAGAGAATGGCTGTTTGAGGGTTAGACATGAAAGGGCCAGAGCTTGCACCTCCTTTCCTGCATTGGTAGGTAACTTTCTAACTTTTTGAAAGAATTCTAGCAGACTTTCTCATAATCTGTTTTATTACTCCGCTGTACTTTGGCTGACAACTCGTGCAAGTGACCAATAAACCGTTCAGGTCGGCACAGGCTGTTTCTGACAGCAGGATCTGACATTACCTGTAAGTGCTGTGACTGGAGGTAGTGTGCTTTGCTAATAAAAACCTGGGGAATTCTAAGGTTAATAATTGAGACTAGGCCCACCAGAAATTTATTTTCCATGCAAAATATACCCTTCATTGTTCTTGGATAGGGCTTTCACCACTTAAACTCTCCTGGAGCAGTAGAACTCTTGAGTCCTGTTTTTCCATGTGTCACTTTCCTGCATCCGTCCATGATTCTGTGAAGTCAGGATGAGCATAAACAGCTAGCAACATATGCTATGCTTCCCTCCTTGGAAAAATTATAAAGAAAATAGGCAGACACTGTCTTGCCCAGCAATTTGTTCCTGGTTCTGTACCCAACCCAAACTGGCTTTCTCTGGGATTCTCTGATACTTCAGGAACCACAGAGATTCAAGATCTCTTGTCCCAGAGAAGAGTTGGGTTGGAGAAGAGATCTCTGCTATCTCCACATATGACCACTGAAGATGGCATTTCAGCACTTGGGGTTAGTAATGTTTGGTCAGAGCAAGGATTAAAACATTTAGAAACCCTTTCCAATATAGGAAGAAACAAAATATTTGGGGCATGGATTATTTATTGATTTACTGGTTTTTGCTTCTTTGTTTTCTGTGAATTTTCAGGGCGCTTTTTTAGATTTTTATTGAGAAAGTAAAATAATTAAAACATGAAATTGGGTTAAAACATGCAGGTCTCACTTCAGCAAGAACCTTAAGAAAAGAAAATTACATCCCAGCACAAAAAACACGTGTGCATTTTGTGGCAAATTTTCCTGAATAATAAAAGCTATACACCTTGACCAAGTAATTGCAGTGACACGGTATGTAAATTCTCTAGTTCCTGAAAAGTCCTCAATATTTTGGAAGAAAGTAGCAGAAAATAGAGGATAATTCTGAGCCCTTCATATTTCTAAACAAACTCAGTTTCCCCCTACTCATTTCATATTTCCCACATGAGAGATAGAAGCCCTATCTAGTAAGCACCAAACCACAATTTAGAGATTGAGGTAGCAAATAAGTAAAAGGGACTACGTTCCTGTCATTTTCTGTTGCTATGATCTTTCTCCTCAAGACTGCATGAGATGTGATGCAGAATATACCAGATAGGGCCCTTGTGAGAATAAAGGAATTGAATATTGCAAAGTGGTGCAATGGGAGCCATACATAAATGCTAAGATAAATACAGATTTGATAAATTACTAGCAAAGGCACTGGAGGGAACAATACAAGATGATGCAGTCAGGCTTTTTCATCTCACTCTCACGACCCTTAGAGAAGACATGGCTTTCCAGAGCTCTGCACCTGAGGCAAGATGTTTTAGTCATTTTATACATAATTACCCCTTGAGACCTCTCAGATTCTAGGATAATAAAATGTAGCTCTAGGTCTTCAAGTGTGGTGATATACGGGTGTCCATTTCAGGGTATGAAGAGATGCAATAGGTCCACATTTCTTAGCTCTGATTGCCACAGCCAGTGTGTGCAAATGTACTGAGAAAGCATGGTTTCTCTAAAAAATTCAGCTTAGCTGCACCTTGGGCTCAGCACTGCAAGGGCTCACTCCTAAGGCTTCCCACACGATGGTAGGGCAGACAGGCGAGGCGTTGGGATTTGCACTGAAGACAGCTCCTATGGAGCTGAGGATTTCTCCCAGCTATCTGTGCTGAGCAGACATTTACCTCAGCTTTATGTATACTAGCACCTAAAAGCTAATTTAAAATCAGAGATTTCAGGCATCTAATGAAAAGAGAATAGTCATCCTTGCTTCTGACATCCCTGCTTCTCAGAGCTGTTAAGCAAAGTGATAATTTGCTGCAGAGGAAGCATACTAGATAGAATACATTTATACAGGAGTATCTGTATTAAGGAATACCTCTATAAAAGCTATTTTGTCTTGCATCACTTTGCCTGACAGAAATATTACTTACACTAAAATCCTTAATGTGAGATGCCCTATAAAAAGTTGTTTAATTTAATAACATTCATTGTATTAGTTCCCCCTAAAGTAATCACTTTGTTGAGAACACACTCTGTGTTCCTTTATTTGATCTGGGAATAAAATTATCCTGTCTTTACTTTAGTATCTCCCTCTTATTCTTTCTAGAATAAATAAACATGAAGCTGTCACTGCAGAGCAGGTGCTGCCTCTCCCTGTTACAAACCTTTTGATTTCTGTGTTGAGAGAATTTTTCTACACAATGATCTGTTTAGAATATGCTTGAAGCACTGCATTTTCTTGCTTTGCTGTTTCCCATGCAGATATATGAGTAACCACAGAGAGATCCTGTTGTCCCAGTAGATTATATGTCCTATCAAGTTTTCTGTCCTTCTCATAGAACTCATCAAACTATCTATCACCAAAAATGATTTAATACATCAGGTACTAATTTCCATATAAGTTTTATTATAGCAGCCAAAGCCACCAGTTGGGAGATTTGAGCCCTTTTATATTAGTAAAATATAGGGCAGCCCACTGCTTCATAAAGTCTTGGGGAAGGGGTTTGATTTATGCACTACTCACCTGCATGGCCAACACAGCTGCCAAACCCGTGTTGTGTCTCCTGTGCTGTGGTACAGACTGTCACAATCACCTGCTGGCTAAATACTGGAGATCCTGGCCTACAATGTGGTGGCTACTTAGCACTGCCAGCCAAAAGACCTCAAGTCAAAAAGCAAAAAAAGCCCCCACAATTGAATCCAAAAACTGTGGGATAACTGGCTCTCTCCCAGCCAGGTGGGAGCATGGTGATAGTGCTTTGAATCCCAGGTTAGTGTAATATCCACTCGCCTCTACGTCTCTTTAACTTTCAACCAAGCTGTAAACATGGATTTAGTAGACTCTTTGTGCATTATACATATGCACTAAACATCAACAAAATTCTTGTTAAAGAAATAATTAAATACCTGGCTTTATTTGCTAGAAAAGAGTGTATGAAATTGGGAGATGTAAATGTTGTATGCTTCTCATTCTCAAGAAATACAGAATTTCATGGTTTCTGAGAGTCCAAACTGCCAATCTCTTTGAGACACCACCAGCTTTTAGGGGGTGTATTCAATTAAAATATTGTTATTTGCAGGTTTCCTTCTGCCTTAGAAGACACAACGCTCCCTGTTGCAATGTTTTCTGCTGGTGATTGGATACCTCCAGGGGCTAATGAGGAGATGAAAAACCACAGTGAACCCAGTGACCATTGGAAACCTAGGCCTAGTAAGTATTGCTCATTTGATGTTTAATATTGTATCTGATCAAAGTAGGTATTGTTCATTTAGTCTTTAGTCTGGTGTCTGTCTGAGAAAAGCATGTGAGGAACGAGTTGACAGCATCACTGCAATTTGCCAGGCAGTTGTAAGAAATCACTTTCCAAACGGATGTATTTATTTGGTAGCACCCGTGAAGAAACTAGCAAAACAACAGGAACAGAAATCCTGTCAGCATTAGTCAAAGGACTGACACACTCAAAGGAAAAGAATAAATACCCTGGGCTTATTCCTGGTTTTCTTCGTCAAGAACAGCATTTCTTTGTTCAAATAACATCTGAGAGCTTAGTTAAGCAGCAGAAAGGAGGTGGCTTTAAGGAGCAAAGAGAAATGCACATCGAGATATCTTCAGAGCAGATGGAAATTCATGTATCAGCCCTGTACAGAGCACATGAGGCTAATTTCAAGTCCTGGAAAAAACAAAATTCCAGAGCCCCTGACATCTCTGTGCCTCATCCGCAGCCATTGAGAAATGCGGTACAACTGCAAAGTTAAAAATAAGTGGGCCCTAAGATTAGGCTTCTCACTTGTCATAAAGACAACATTTAATTTGATTTACCTCTAGCTGATTCTCATCACTGTTGAGAAAATCACCATCAGGAAACAGTCAGACCTTTTCTCACCCCTTGCAAGACTCATGTTTATCTCAGTTTGAATCCCTTTTTGCCATAACTCAGAGACCTGATTTCTTTTCTTTTCTTAAAACCAGAAAGGAGGGCTCACGACTCAATGTTTCTTTGGTACCTTGAGAAGCCTCCTGGTCTCTGCACTGGCAGGAGGGGTAGACCTCTGCTCTGAGATTTGGTGCCCAAGCCCTATGCTTGGTCACCAGAGCCCGACTAAAAGCAGCCCCCACTACGCCACAGGGCAGCTTTGCAAACTTCCCAGGGATTGAGAATGCAGCTCAGTATCGACAGCTGTCTCGGGATTGTTAGACATGAAGATTCCCTATTTGGTGTGGTGAAGACTTCAGTTTTCCTCTTTTCTATTTTCCTAATTCTCTTTAAGTTAGACAAACTGCAAGGGGATGAATACAAAGAAAGAGCGAGTTGTCTGTGTAGTATAAGAGCAAACATTACAGATTATGAGCTGAGGGACAGGGCTCAAAAGGCTGCAATTCAGCAGCCAGTCAGAATCATCAACTGAATTTTTCTTTACTTACTTTAGGGTTTTTACTGCCCTCTGGAAGGACATCAACAAGATTTAGACACAAGCATATCACTACTGTAATGAACACTGACAAAAAATTGAGAAACTGGGACTGGAAATGCATTTGCAATACTTCTCTGGGAATTACTACTATAATTACACCAGTTTAGAAAGCAATACCTTTGTAAGTGCTTTTACCCCATCATGTATCACACAAGGGATTATAGCATTTTAATGACCTTGGTGGCTCAATTGTACAATATCTATAATAGTATGAAATCTAGGAGAATTTTCGGCCCCATTGAGGCCATACAAAATCTCCTACTGATTTTGTTGGAGCCAGCAAAATCCATCCTAATTTTTCAGGTGGCCAGCTCCAGCCTCAGAAGGGGCTTGTATTTTCCCCACACTCTTAAAATAAGAGCGAACTGATACTTTTCAAATACTTATGCTACAAATGCCCTGAATTTTATTTCATGAAAGTTGTTATGACATGGAACACCCTGTTTCCTCGTGAAACACACACCTTTTAGTAGCAGTTATTGAGAGGGTGATACATACAAGGTTATTTCTCCTGTCACCAAATGAAATGAAATTCATAGATCTGCTCTTAGTTAATGGGATACACATTTTATAGCTAAATAAGCCCATGAAAATGAAAATCTTCTGCCCTTCTCAGGAGGTATATAGATCCAAATTAAACGAGCAAGTTACATTAAGGCACCTGTAAACCTTGAAAATGGTGTATTGGCTTGCTCATTGTTCCTATAGATAATAAACTCACCCATCAAACATCTAGAGAGCAAGCCAAGGAAAGCAAATGTCACCCTGCCTTAGCTTCCCTTATATGTTTTCAGTTTTCTGAAATGGAACATATCTTCTGGAGATAGAACTTTAAGAGATTGATAGATGCCTTAAGATCGGTTTGCGCATGAAAAGGTAATAATTGATTCCTGGCCACTTCAGGAACCAGCATTTAGTGTGTTGTGCAATTTCAGAAATAAATCAGAATAACTACCTGAAGAATAAAAGAAGGTAAAAAAGCTCACTTTCCTTCAGCTTTAGAAAATATATGTTGTGTTAGGGAAGGTGTTAACTGACAACATGTTTTAACTGACACGGCAATAAATATGACCAAGCACCCGCATTTTCTCCAGTGTGCAAACTGCCTTTGCAAGAGCCTGGAGAGATTCCTGCTGGTCTCTGCAGGATTTGGCTTGAGCTCCTCTGCAGGAATTAGTTCATGCCAGTGGAAGTAAATAGGCCCTTGGGAATGCTGCTGCTGCCACTGAGGTATTTATTTTATAATAACTTGTTGGCTGGTACAGAGATAGGAAGTCACAACCACAGCTCTTGCATGCACAACTCCATACCATTCATCCTTATCAGTTAGAGCCCTTTGTGGAGATAGAAATGCTGAGAGCCATAAACTTGGGGGCCTGGCTACCAACACCCCCTGCACCCTGATGGCTACTGGCCAGCCTTCTGGGAGCAGCTTCTTTCCCAGTGCTCTGCAGTGCCTGCCGGGGCCTCCCAGCCACCAGCAGCCAAAGCCGACCCCTTGGAGCACAGGGTAATGTGCAATGAGGGCAACAGATCACAGGATTTTTCTGACTCATACAGAGCAAATAAAATGCATTTCTTAAGAAGAAGCCTCCATTACTATTTACTATTTTCAGTGTCTGCTCACACTGTGCTTTATTCAACAATATTTTCTCTAGCTTGGCCCCTTCCTGGCTACCAGAGCCCAGCTCTGTCTGAGAAGCTCTTCTTCTAACCTCCAAAATTGTCCCAAACAAGTTACTCTGTTCTTACTTTCAAATCAGGTAGGAAACACTAACAGAGTTCACTAGCATGCTCTTCCCTTGCCAGACTTCATAACTCAGAGAAAATTGAAATAATAATAAGACTGAAAGGGCCAGTGATAATGACACAGCACTTTCACATCACATGTGCTGTGGAACACAGCACTTTTATCAGTACTTACAGACTTTTGAACACAGAATGGAGCCCTGTAGAATTGGCTGGTTTTCACATTTTTAAGAGTTGTTTTCTCACTTATTTCCTGTTTTCTTACCAGCAAGCCCAACCACATCCAGAACCTAGATAATAGCTGTGTCAGTATCTCTGCCAGCTTCGTTTAAACTCCCTTTTCTACACTTTAAACAAGGTTGGAGCTACACTTATTCCCTTTCTGATACATAACTTAAGCAAAACTTGACTTGAGGCCAACAATATCTAAGAAAAGAGACAGAAAGCTTGGGCAGAATAGGTAATAGGAAATTTTGCTGCCGTTGCAAGTGCTGGAATATAGACGGAACATTTTCTAATAACTTTCTCCAGCTGCCAGTTACTTGTTCGAAATGAAACACATATACTGCAGGGGGAAGAAGGCTGATATGTTTTTAGGTTAAAAGAAATGTTGCCCAACATCTGTTTGCCACATGGTAGCCTTAACAAAAAATGTTCCCTCCTCCCAGCCATTGCCTGCCTTGCCACGTATCCATTGGTTGCCTTCTCCACCCCAGCAGTGGCTTTGAACCTACTGCATGACTCCGGAATCAATAGGCTTTGCTTCATTCTCACCCAGTCCAAGCTCCCATTGGAGTTCACCTGGTGCAACAGTCCAGAAAAAAGGGACTGGGAGCCTTAAAACACAGTTCAGAGCATCAGAGTGCTCTGCATTCCGGCCAGAACGAAGCACCTCTCCAGTAGGTGGCCTCCATAGAAAATCATGAGCAGCCTGAACTCATCCCCCCAGCAAAGCCTACCTTGACATTGGACAGCCTTAACACCTTCATGGCTTGTGAGCAGGAAACATCAAAGGCCCTGAATCCCAGGGTCCTAGCTCCCTCTCCTGGCAGAGCAGTGCACTGGGAACAGGAGCGGGGTGCTCCCTGGCCCAGGAAACCTGAACCCCAGCTGCAGCTGTGCCAGGGAGGGCCGCAGGAGCTGTGCCCAGAGTGACCAGAGGCTCCTCTCTGCAAGGAGCCCAGTGGTAATCAAGCAGCTATAGCTCTACCCACAGATGAATACAGGATTGGCAAAGGCAAAATCTATTCTAGTGAAGAAAATCTGTGACATAGTTTTAGCTGCATTAAAAATATGTACTTGAGCACAGATAAAACTTCACTGCTGTGCATTATCTGCAGTCTTTAAGGTTGGGGGTATTATTCTCCAATACTCTGATATCAGACTGACTCATGCAACTGTGCCATGTTCCTCTCCAGCACCACAGCCTTCTGTTTGCTGTTTCCTGTTCACACTGAGCCCACAGAGTGCCTCCCCAGACTGTAATTTTCTCCTTGAGAAACACACATCTACTGGCTAGATGAGAACCTGTCACTGTGGCAGGTCATGTACAACACCAGGGATCTCAGTAGCAGTCTCCAATCCTTCAGAAACATGGGGCATTTCTCTCTGGGAAGGGACAGCTGTTGCCCCTTGATCCCAAGTAGCTTCAGTGATATCCCTGCTTAGTGAAACACATCCAGGCACCACGTCCTTGGTCACTGTGGCAGTGGCAGCAGCAGAGCTGGCAGTGTGACACCTGCCTTTATGGCCCAAGGCTGAAGCAAGGTCCTTCACAGCCAGCAGCACCTGTGTCCACAGCTTCAGGGAACGAGCTGGCTCCTAAATATGCAAAAGACAGCAGGGGCTCACCCCAAGCACACAGGCCACAGAGAGTGAGCCAGGCTGCCAGCCATGTGCAGATACATGAAGTGTGGTCATCTCAGCCCTTAGCACCCTAGGTTGGGCAACAGTTTATTTCTGCAGTGTTTTGATTCAGTTGTTCAGTCACCATGGGTGGCTGAAGTCCACTGAAAGCCTCCCTAGGAACTGGGTGGGCTGCAATGCCAGGGACAGGGCCTGTTAGCATCAGACCTTCTCCACTCTAGCTGTTTCTGTGGAGAAAGGGGGAACGAGGTTTCCTGCACAAGTAAAACAACAGGTCTCTCTTAGGGCTCTTTCAGTCTTTGGCAATGAGGTTACAGCTCTTGTTTATGAGGAGCTGGAGGCAGCCCACAGATGTGCCAAGCTGGTTTCTGCTGAGGTTATGTTTTCTTCTAGGCTTCACACCAGTGCAGTTTTCCCAAGACAACGGGTCCTCCACAGGTCAGTGTCTTACTTCAGGAGGCCCCTCCAGCACTAGCTATGGGTCCTGCTTAAATGGTGAGGCCTTATGTTCTTAGACACCCATAAAGCAAAGTGAAAGCTGCACAGAAGCCATTCAGTTAAGCCAAAGCTGTGGCTTGTACAGCATTTCATTGTAAGTTAGCTATCTCAGTTGTAGGAGACTTTGTGTATATTAGTCAGAATTAAATTATTGTTTCTTCCTCAGAGAAAAAAAAATGTGGTAATGAAAAAGAAAGAGGAAGACAAAGGGAAAAGGTAACTTCTGGGTATTGCAAAGATGTCTAAACTTCACTAGCATGCTCATCCTGTTTTGTGTTAGGTATCACAGGCAAAATGCCAAATTTTTTTCAAGAACAAAAGGTCCCTCCCCTGAAAATGCTCACACATTTTCTTAGTCAGGCCTCAATCCTGCATCCATCCTCAGGTTCTGTTCTATGCTGTTCTGCGAAGTGTTAACTTACTATAAGAAAACCAGAGATTCTTTGTGACCTGAAAAGCAGTAGTTTTCATTTTTGTGCTTTGTCCCTCTTTAGAATTTCGTCCCTAGCAGCTTCTATGTTCCTGTGATAAAACCAAAGCTCACTAATCATGTACTATATTCTGGACTATGTCTCACAACCAATCATTAAATGATGGTGATTACTCCCAACACAGCATTACTAATGTTAATGGATTGTATCTAGTTTTGTTTGTTCAATGTGGTATTTGGACTGAGGATATATTTTGAGATATATGAATATAGTCATTCATTTTCTCATAATGTTTTCTTCTAATGCTATACCTACTTTTCTCAGTTTGTACATATTTTCTTAGAGCACAGAAAGAATATCCACATACTCACAATTCTGCTTCCCCAAAGTTCAGAATGTGTCTGGTAGTCATCTGTCTTGTGACATGGCTAGCATTGAAAAAAGGGGATGTTTCACCTAATGCATTCTTCTTTTTTTTATTATTTATTTTCATCTTCTCTCCAACTAGAGTAGGTAAGCAATTTTAAATCTGAGAATTAGCTGTGCTCTCAAACAGAGAAAGAGGAGTTGAATCAGTAAGAAAAAAATTTCCAACACTGTAGAGCACTGAATGAAATGGTGGTGCCAGTCCTGACCAGCAGAGATCCTAGACTGAGGCCTTTCTCAGAACCTGACAGTCTGAATTTCCTGAATTAACAGCCCCAGCATAAGGCTTGCTCTCACCACCCTTACTCAGGCAAGAAGCCCTTTCCACATTGCTGAGTACACATGAGGTTTATGCCAATACTCAGGGCTGATAAGTGTTTTGTAGCCATGAGAACAAGAAAGCAGTCAATTACCTAAACTTTGTAATTGATCACAAATGTAGGGAAGTTCTCCATCAGTCACAGTCTTTAAATCAGAGTTGGTTATCTCTCAGAAAGGGACAGTCCATTTAGAAGTGGTTGGTGCTGACTCAGAAATTATGAGGCAAAATAGTTGTGAGGCTGCTTTTATACAACGGACCAGATTAAAGACAAGTGCTGGATTCTGTACCTGGGAGCCCCAGATGTGTGTACAGACTGGGGAATGAGAGGCTGGAAAGAAGCCCAGGGGAAAGAGATCTGGGAGTCCTGGTGCATGGCCAGTTGAATGTGAGCCAGCGGTGCCCTGGCAGCCAGGAGAGCCAAGCGTGTCCTGGGGGCATCAGGCCCAGCACAGCCAGCTGGGCCAGGGAGGGGATGGTCCTGCTCTGCTCTGAGCTGGGGCAGCCTCACCTGGAGTGCTGGGGGCAGTTTTGGATGTCACAATATAAAAAAGACATTGAGCTGTTAGAGAGAGTCCAAAGGAGGGTAACAAAGATGGTGAAGGGTCTGGAGGTGAAGCCCTGTGAGGAGCAGCTCAGGTCCTTTGGTCTCTTCAGCCTGGAGGACACTGAGGGGAGACCTCACTGCAGTTACAACTTCCTTGGGAGGGAAGAGGAGGGGCAGGCACTGATCTCTGTTCTGTGCTGACAGTGACAGGACTGAGGGAACTGCCTGAAGCTGTGTCAGGGAGGTTTAGGTTGGATATCAGGAAAAGGCTGTTCACCCAGAGGGTGTTTGGGCACTGGAACAGCACCCCAGGGAAGTGGTCACAGCACCAGCCTGACAGAGCTCAGGCAGTGTTTGGACAACACTCTCAGGCACAGGGTCTGACTCTTGGGGACGATTCTGTGGAAGGCCAGGAAATAAACTTAGTTGATCCTTCTGGATCTCTTCTAACTATGCTATGATACTGTGAATTTTTATCCATGAAGGGTGTTGTGTATGCCCAAAGGTATTTTTCATTATTCTTTTGCAGAGCTGTGCATCTGTGGGCACAGCTGTCATTCTGCCTCCCAAAAACCTGTTATGGAAGAGATCTTGAAATGGACTGTGTTATGTAGAAAACATTCATTTCCTTACTTCCAGCAGCAGCTGATGTATTAGGAGACAAGTGCCCACCTTTATTTTACTGACCAGTTTGGCCCCAAAGCTTGCTAGGTAAAAGACGGGCCAGCACACTCATACTGGTGCCAGGAATGTTGCTACTGATTGTGCTCACCCAACCATGATCTATCAGCATGTCCAAGACTAGTTACAGCTAATAAGGCTCTATCTGAAGGAAGAAATGAGACCAGAGTGAGATTTATGACAATTCCAAGCACAGACTAAGCAATATGAACAGATGAGCCTCAAAGAATGCTAAGGCGCTCTTTACATACAAATATTTCAGAGGGAAAAAAAAGAAAATAATAGAATGATAGAATAACAAACAATATTTCTAAGCAGAGGTTTTCTGCATTTCCCATGACAGTCAGTTGAATGCGGGAAGAAAAAAAAAAAGGAAGAGCAGAAACTGCTTGCAACACAGAAAAAACCTTGAGTGCCAAGAACAGGCTCCAGATTTTTTTAGAGATGCATGGCTCTTATCTCAGTCCTGATTCACCACAGCTTAGTTCTAGAATTATTCAGAATTAAAGAACCTTGCTCCAGTGGGGTTAATGGGTTACATTCAGCATTGAAAGCCGTGACACAAATAGCTGCTTAATTGTTCAATTCAGACTGAATGTAGTGGTAATGGAAATAAAAAATATCAACGGCAAAAATTACATTGTTTTAAATTTTGTAGATGAAATTATTTTTTTCCTTTTAACTGTATAATTCAGGACTGTGCACAGGCAGGAGGAAGATCATATAAAGGAGGGGTTGTGCTGCTTGTGACACAAAAGATTAGCATGCCCATGACTGAAGAGGAGGAAAAGGAAAACACTGCCATAAAAGTGACAGTGTGAGGTGAAGAATTGTGGTGAATGTGTAATGCACCACTGAAAGGATGCAGAAGAAAACATAGCAAGCAAAGGTCTTATCCTATCTACCCTGCTATTCCAAAGCACAACTAAATTTGAAGGGAAGAAGCTGCTGTTTTGTTGGCTCACACCATTTGTTCATAAACACAGGCAAAAAATACTAAAGTGATACAATTTCCACAATTATTATCTTTGTTCAGGAAATGCAGTGGTGGTTTTCCACACAGAATTTCATTCAGCAGCCCTTGTTGTACCAGTCAGGAGCTAAAGGCACCGACCACAACCACTCTGAGAGCAAACACGGGAAACCTTGTGCCTCAAATGCACCAGCCACAGGGGATGTCAGAGCAAATCACAGACACAGGAGCACCTAGAGGTACCAGTCAGTCCTGCTACAAGGAAATTGTGGGCAGTAACCAAAGATGCAGTGCCAAACCAAACCCGGCAGACATATGACACTCCAAGAGCGGGCAAAACCCATTTAGAATCAATGGGTCTAAGCTGGGGGTTCTGCAAAAGGTCACACTGAGCATTTATTTAATTGAGTCCTGTTTTGAAAGCATGCTGTGCTGCAGAGTGGAAACAGGCATCCCGAAGAAATAAGCACTTTAAACCCAAATCATCACTAAATGCAATGCTGCTGTCTACAGGGGTTATCAAATTAGGGGGCTGATTCCCAGCTCCCACCAGATTCCTGTCTTGCTGCAGCTTCCCAGAGGATGAGCTACAGGTAGGGCTTTCCAGTTAAGCCCTCGTTAAACAGGTATCTGTTTGAGTTTGGTTGGAGATCAGAGAAAAGCAGGCTAAATTACTTGTTCACTTGATGACACTGGCAGTCCTGGCCACTGCTCTCTTATCTTCTCACTCTGATTTGCTTTAGTAACTGCTCTGATACAAGTGGGGTGGGAGTGTGTGTGTTAAGCCAAAACGTTTTTTAGCTTAAAAAAAATCTTTCACATGCAAAGTACTCAAACCAGAGAAATTTAAAAGGCTATGTTTGGATTCAATTCTGAGTCACATCCAAATTTCTGTCTTCCTCCCGGTCCCCTCCCCATGATAATTTTTCATCATGTCATTGAAAAAGAGGGAAGCAAAATTAAAAAAAAAAAAAAAAAGTAATGGCAAAGATGCTAGAACATCCATATAAGTTTTTGTCTCTCTCTCTTTGAACATTTGACAAAGTTGAAGTTTTAAAAACAGATTTTTTAAACATTTGGGCTGTATACCTTGCATTTTTTCATTACTCTATTTCATACTGTGCAGTGGTCACATGAAAGTTGTGTTTGGATAAATTGGGAATAAAAGGACTGTGGTGTGTTCTTCATAGAATTAACATAAGGGGTGCATTGTCAAACATATTGGAGGCAAGCTGGAGATGATCATTTTGTGTTTGGCACAAAGACAAAAGATTTCTGCCTGCATGCTGCTAGAAGTAAGGGATTGTTCTACAAGTGACAGTGGAGGAAAGGGAGTTTTGTTGTTTTGTCACAGAAGGAAAAGGATTACTGTGCAAATGATGCTCAAGGAAGAGAATAGACCACGTATGACATGGAAAAGAGAGTCCATTGTACCTACATCATGGAAGGAAGGGGTAGGGCAATGTGTGTGGTATTTCTCAAGAAATAAGAATTTTGTGCCCAGAGTACACCACGTCTGAGACTGGGTGCCACGTGCCAGCACTGCTGGTTTGTTGGGTGTCCAGGACATTCCTTCTGACTTAGGAGCCCCAGCCTCCTAGCTCTAAGATAGATGCTTCTTTTCTACATATGAATAGAGAAGCAGTGCAAGCCTAGGCAGATTGCTGTTGTTATTTCCTTAGGAAAAAGAAGAATTAAATATCAAGCTGAATAAGAAAAATATGTATGAAACAAAAGCTTTTCACTTTCTTCATGGCACCGAGAAATGCTTCAGTTATTGTCTCTGTGAAAGTAGATGTTTAAATTTCCACAATGCAGCAGCCATCAAACCCCAACTTTTGGCTTTGCTTTTCCAAGACATGATAGGTAACGGAACATGTTTGGGGCGAGGGCTGTGGTGTATTGCACTGGTTTTGTATTGTGAGAAAGGAGAAGTAACATGTGAAGATAAGAACTATTTCTGCCTTTATTATGCCAATTTCTGGTTCAGGAATTTCTAGTTATTTGGGGATTTGTTTGTTTTCCCACAATGATCCTGACATCCAGTTACTCATAACATGTCACTCTCAAGAGCCCTGCAACACTTTGTACCAGGAACTGCATTTTGGAAAAGGTGAAGCCGGGGTCAAACACATTCCTGCTAATTGTACTGACTGCAGGAAAGTTACTCTATGATTGAATTCGCCCTCTGAAGTTAAAGGGGGAAGCAGCTAATTCCTTTTAAGGAGGACCCAGAAAAATGACTGTGGGCTGGCCAAGAACTCCCTGCCCAGCTGCCGGCGCTTGGTCCCCAGGCACACACAAGATAAGCATTGCTAATCTTTTGGGGGAGTGAGGCATGTGAGGAGGATGTGCAGCTCAAACTGTGTGAGGGCTTAGAGGGAGAGGCACAAAAAAACACTGATAGAAAATGGGTTTCTGTACATCTGTGCATTTTGTACTGTTGGTACTCACTGTGTAGAAGAAATGTACTATATTGACCTGATCTCTTCAAAGCTGCCACCAGTGCAATGGAAAGGTCACTGGATCTTTTCTGCAGTGTTTCTACAATTTTCTGAATGGCCTCAGGCTCCACAAAGCCTACATCTATTCTGACCATCATCTGACCAGGCAACATATATGTTTCATCTTGATCTAGCTTTTTCTTGTAGTTTTCCTGCTTGTCCAATCTGCAGTCTCTCTTTGAGTTGAAAAACTCATGGTTAGGGCAAGGAGAGACAAATAAGGTCTAGTTTGTACAGAAATATGACAGAGCAGTCCTGGCTTATTGATGTGCAACATCACAAGGTTAACCAGACTCTGCTTCTCTGCTAAAATTTATTATTTGGTATATCAAAGTAAGTCTCTACTCATCACCCTGTTTTAATTATTTCCTTTTTTCCACTTTCCCCAGAAACTTAACTCCCCAAACCTTTCTTAGTCAGAAGTCCAAGTTCTGAAAACTTCTGCTATGCTATCTTGTTTTGTGAATGTTTCTGAGTAGTCAGTTTTGTGAATGTAGTCTGAGTTATCCTGCCCCTCATTGTTGAGAAGTGTAGCCCCACGAAGGAACAGTGACTGCCTGGGGCTTGGCAAGGTTTGCAGCTTCCTAAAGGAGGAAGTGTATGGGGAAGATCTAAGATGATGTATTGGCTGAATCTTCTCAAGCTTGGGCTGAAATTCATGAATGAGGGAACTAGATAAAAAATTGCAATGTCCCGAGACTGCCTCAGTTGCAAAGCTCTTACTAGTGGCTACCTTAGGAGATGGAGAAAGCTGTAGCCAATCTTGCTTTAAAAGTTACCCTGTCCTTGCAGAAAGAACACCAGGGACTTTAAATAAGATTTCAGCTGACAAAAGTTTCTCTCTGAGTTCTTTGGGAGGATGTAGCAAAGCTCTCAGACTGACTTTTTGCATTGAGCTCCAGCTGTAATTTGCCTTTGCTTGCTGGCTGTTACTGCTGGCTGCAAGCTCCCATTTGAAGTCCTTGGCTTTGAGAGAGACCTCCTAGAGCTCAGGTAGACTGCTGCAAGCACACAGCTTCCAGTATGCCTTTGGTCTTTGAGACTATGAAGGACGGTAGGAAATTGCCCTGACAATTGAAATTTAGCAGGTCTAGTTCACTGCTCAGTGAAGGTGGTGGGAGACTCTCCCTCAGAAAGAAAGGACCAGCAGATGAATACTGTTTCATGCAAAGAGAAAGGTAGAGCAACACCAGCTAAGAATGGAAAGCTGAGTGACACGTGTCCAATTTGAGACATGTAACAGGTAAAGGTTACTCAAAAGTAACCTGGGTTCTAAAATTATTTCATATAAGGGGTCTGCAAAATATGCATAATGCCATCTGCAGCCATTTCCCTGTGCTTGGTGTGGGCTCAGTCTTCAGCATGCATCTCCCTGGAAGCAGCCAGTGGAATGGTGGAATCAGGAGAAACTGAGTTTTTCAACTGAAGTTCCTCTAATTTGGAATGAGTCAATGTTGACTTACAGTTGGTACCCAAAAGGAAGATGAACAAAAACCTCTCGAATGAAAAATGTGATCACCAGCAGCATGGAAACAGCATCAATGCTGCCATGCAAGCAGAGTTACAAAGTGTCTGCTGCTGCTGGGGAGGAGTGGTTGGCAATGGCCCCAAGGGAGCTGTGGTTTGAGGATGGAAATCACCTAGCTTACAGTTAGGCCCAGCATTTACCAACACTCCTTCCCAGAGTACAAACAGTAAAGATGAGCAGCAGTGTGGCTGCTTTCCTGTCATGTAAATGCCTAACAAGGCACGTTTGCTTGCAAAGTGGAACGTGGCCCCAGTAAAGGTGATCTGGTGGCACTCTTTCCATATTTTGCAACCCAAGTTTCAGTTCAGGTTCACTGTTCAGAAAGACATTTGAAAGCAAGGCGGAGAGAAATCCTTTCTTGTTAACCCAGCTGAATTGCAAGGCTTTCTGTTTTCTCTGTTGAAGACGATGAAATTGCTAACCCAAACAGCTCCCTGCCCTTCATTTAGAGATTAGTGACTTCATCAGCACAAGAAGAACAAACAAGGGTGCTGAACTCAGAGTTTGACAAGTTCAAAGCCTCCCAGACTGAGATGAGAAAGCAAGGGAAGGCTCACAGCTGTGACAGTATTTGAGTCTCTTTGATGGAGGGACCGACAAGCTAGTGATACAGGCTTGGGAACCAATCAGCCAGGCCTGTCCCTGGTGCAAACCTGGTGTTCCTCCAATTCAAACAATGGGGAAGGGGCAAACAAGAAAAATCCTTGGTAGCAAATGTGATTAGATGAAGCAAACAGTGAAGACTCTCCTGTAACTGCAGTCCATCATGCAATTAGCTTCCTAACAGCTTCACCATTCAGACAGCCCCTTCCCTGGCACAGTGCCACAGCAGCCAAATAAATCAGCTTTACATGCACGACTGTCAGACAGAACTGCAGCTCCAGCCCTCTAAAGAGAAACTGGAAAGCTCAAATGAAAGGAAAAGAGGCTTAAAAATGTACGGGGAAACAGTTCAACAAGGAAAGGAGGATGTAGTCAAATAGCCCTGGAAAAATACCTGGAGGTATCCAAGATCTCCTACAGAACAGCAGGGCTTGCAAAAGCAGTTGGTAAGCAAAGGCCCTCCTATCTCTGGCCCTGTCGTTGAGATTAAATGTGATCATTGGGAATAATGGTGAAGTGGAATGCATATTTAATTAGAGAAATCAATGAACCCAAGGATTGGGAGGGGGCAAATCATTAAGATCCAGCTCCTGCTGCCCCTACTCAGCAATATTTCAGACTGTCAGCACTGCAAGTGGGTCTCAGGCGTAGCACATCACCAGCAAAGCAGAGTGGACTTTTGTGGCTGCTGTTTTGCACGTGGAAGTGCTGTGAAGGGAGCAGGGAGCAGGATGCTCTCTTCATGTAAAGCTGCCATCTTCAGAAATTTGAGCAATTGATAGGAAAGAAAGCAATCACTCAGCACGGGGGCAAACCTGCAACTATTGGGCTTGAGAGCTCAGTCACAAATGGGCGTGGTCACACCACACAGACACATTGGAAAGGATTTTATTTGGGTTTTTTCTTTCACAGCAATGTTGCTTTGGAAATCTGGCTGAAACTTATTTTACAGAATTATTTTGTCAAAAAGATTTACCAGTGTATATGTCAATTATAGAGGAAAAGAAATCACAGCAGAGATTTCTTGGAAATATGTTGGGCTTTATTTCAGTATTGTCATCCCAGTGTTTATTTTCTTACAGTATTTTAGCAGCAGTAGGCCAGGAAAGTGAAAGTAAAACTCAGCACCTAACTTCTGACTGAGTGCCAACATTTCATTACGTTGGCCATTTTCACTTCATTTTCTTTTGGTTTTATTATATACTGAAATTTTAAAAAATATTTTCTGGGCAACTCTGTTACTTAGTGTTCATGTAACTCCAGGAAAATGTTTCCTGTCTTCATACAAGCAGAATTAAAAGCTTATTTTAGGGGCTTAGAGATGAGGAAGCAGAATTGGCATTTTCTGTAATATATGCAAGAGCTGACTGAAAAGCTGTGAGGTTTTGCAGTAAGTAACCTTCTAAATCTATTTGGTTTTTGGCTGGGAGGGGGAAAGAAATGAAAATTAACCAATAAAATGCTTCACAAAAATATTAGGCTGATCTGAATCAAGAAAAGAATTTATTTAAATTCCTTGGAAAAAGCTTGGCTATGTAACATGCCTCATAACTCCCTTAGAAAACTGTGGAAAGGAAGGGATTTTCTTGGAACAACATTTTGGGATTAACTGAGCTATTTTGCCCAAGGCATGATTTAAGGTACTTTCTTATTAGGCACAATTCACGTCAGTTTTTGCATAAGAAACCCCAGTCTGCAAGTATTTCTAATTTAATACCACGGAAGTCAGTGAGTTTACACTAGGGATGACTTTACTCTCATCTTGTTTTCTTCACTTTATATATTCGCCTTGGAAAATAGAATTACCCCAAGTTAGTTATTTATCAGATGCAGAAAATTGGCACCCCTTTTGGAAAAGCATTAAAAGCCAATTACAGGAGATCCTGCTCAAGGTGATACCTGTCACGCTAAAGCAGTGCAGCACTCATGATCATTTTAATTGATACTTTTAGATGAAGTGATCTGGCCTGCTGCAAACCAGCTGAATTCAAAATAAAAAGTAGCATTTGCATATTAATAACTAACTTCTCCACTTGAATCCATGCAGGGAACTCCCACTGAGTCATAATCCAGACCCTGAAGTACTTCTGGTAAAAGAAAAGACTTTGTACCCTGTGCTTGCCTTCTGTGGGAATGGTCTGTGGTTTTCTGAAGACAGGACACTCACCCTATCTCCTGGTAATTTTTCTTTCTTTATCTAAAGCAAAGGATTAATTTTTTTAGCAAGAGAAAAATAAGTCTATTTGTCTACAAATAAATCTAAAGAATTGTAAAGATGTTTCAGTATTGCTAAGATGCTGTTAAACTACTCAGTCATCAGATCTAAAGATATTTCAAGGTATGTTTATTTTAATGGAAGATGTACCTAACCTTTAAAATTGAGCCAGTGTCCCATGTAACACTGATCATTTTCAAATTATAGCTGATAAAAATATAGTTGTAAATTATTTTAAGTACTTGGCTGTGTGGTTCTACTTTTGATTATAAATTTACACATTCTGACATGTACTGGTACTGAAACCACTAGTACTGAAACCAAATTCACTGGGAGTTGGAATTCTTCACAACAGTCCTGATGCAGAATCCATTAAGCCTCTTGGTTTGGATTGCACTGGGTTTTTTGTTACATTTTTTGTCTTTATGTATATATGTAGAAGGTAAAGATATTCATCACAAGAACCAGACTGAGATTTCAAACTTATTTGCAACAGGATAAAGTCAAAATAACTCAAATGAGGATGAGAAAATTACTCTGTATTTACACTCCCCAGTGTAGGCAATAAAAAAATGTGAATTAGTGCCAGTTAGGACAATATATGATTATTTTTTCATGTACCTTCAGTGAAGTGAATATTAAATTTTGACCAGAATACCCATTTTCTATGGAAAAATAGAATTTTATATAATTACAAAGCATTCCATCTACCTGAAAGCTGTTTTCTTTAGGAAAACTGTTCTGATAGAAATTTCCTAACCTTTTTTATGCCAAACTCACATTTCATACAAATTAGATGCTCCTCAGCAGATGTTTGTGAAAGACCAAGCCAGTGAGCGCACATACATGTCCCTACCTGGTTACACTTGAGGTTCTTGGAGTAGAGAACAGGAAGGACAGGGCAGTATTTGAGGTGCTACGAGAGCAACTGGGGTTTAATTCAGAAGAGCACCTCGATTTTTGTTTCCAGAAATAATAAAACCACACCAAATTTGATTTCAGATTGAATAAAACAGTACTATTTTTATTCTTATGGAAACCTTCCTGAACATCCCTTACCGTCACTGTTGTGGAGTCTGGTTTCTTTTTAGACAGAAAATGAAAAATGTTAACTGCTATAACTATGCTCAAAGTTTGAACTGAATTTTGTAGGACTGAAACCACACTTCACAGTGAATAAGCTGATTGCATGAGAAAAAACCCAAATCTGGGGAAGACTCAGAAGCCTTGGCTGAGGATCAGGTTCACTCTGTGACTGAGGATCAGTCACCTAGGGCAGACCTTCACAGGTATCTGGCTTCCAGAAAAGCGGTATTTTGAAGATCTCAACCACGGTGTCTCCGTATGGATTCTATAATTCCCTCTTCGGATAAAGAGATGAAGGATCGGCTGAATTAAGATATCGCTACAAATCTAAAGAACAAAGGCCCGCCTGACACAGAGCTTTACTGGAAGCAGTGCAGGCAACACCTGATGGTATTTCCATGCAAGAAACCCCCCCTCTTTCTTTCCCCAGCACACGGGATTTCCTACAGAATGCTAAACGCGCCCGTTTCCCCATGTCAGTGCGATTCTCCTCCTTCCTGGCGCAGGGAGCAGCTCCGCCCAGCGCTGGATCCTCTCTCCCCGCATCCCTGCTTTGTGCGCTGCCGAGGACGGCGCCGGGCAGAGCTCCCGGGGAAGCAGAGCTGTTCTCTGCGCTGGAGATGGATGGGCTCCGAGCCCGCTCTGCCTCCGAACGCCCCCAGCTCCCTGGAATGGCCGGAGCTGCTGAATCTCAGCCATTGATCCGCTGCGCTCCCTCGCCTGTCGCTCTCCTGCCCGTCTTCCATTCCGGCGCTTGCCCGCAGGTTCCTTTTGCCTGCCTGGGGCACGCTTGGATGGCAGCCCCGGCTGTTGGGGGAAGAGGTGACACAGCGAGGGGCGCAGGCTGGCTGGGGTTTACGGTGCCAGCTTTCTGTGAATGAAACTCGTTAAAA
>VWZN01011478.1:29646-46112 GCA_013396955.1 Regulus satrapa | reverse complement strand
AAAAAAAAATTAAAAATAAATAAAATCTCTTCAGTTCTTGGGGGATTTTCTCTCCCAAACAGCTTCACACACACCCTCACTTTGAGCAGGCAAATTTGAGTGTAAACTATCATTACTGCTAAAAATAAAAGACCTCGACACAGATTAAACCCATGCTTTGGGGCTGCCCCATTTTCCTAGATCCTGCCTAATCTTGGATTTGGATTGTTCAGAACATGAGGTATCACTGATGATATAAAAAAGCCTTCAGAAATGCTTATGCCTCATCTGGGCATATTGGCATACAAGTGATCTGCTCAGAGAAACCTGCAGTCCATCAGCGCAGCTGGCTGAGGCAGGAGCCCCCCCAATCCCCTTATCACTCCACTGGTGCACATAAACACATTAGCTGCTTATTTCAGGCAGAACCTTTAGCTTAAAAATCCAAACTGCTTTTGCCAGCATCATCCCTTTTTTGTATTTATTTATCTTTACTGTGTACTGCTCTTTCCTGAATTTTGCATTTTGAGGTGCTTTTATATGCCCAGCCACCCGCTTGAAGCATGTAGGAGATCATTACTGGCTTCTGATTAGCACAGTGCATTTGAGTGGCGTGCTAGAGGCAAAAAATTGAAGTGTATCAAAATGCAAATATGTCCCCATTGACCTCTGGAAAAATGTGTTACATTACAAAGTACTTTCCAAGAAAGCCAGAAAGTCAGAGGAGAGAGAGTATGAATTTGCAAATGTTTGTGATACTAAAAATAAAGTTAATCTGGCATTGTTACTTAGAACCTTGCATTCTGTGCAGCAGAAACAGCTTTCTTTTCTTTAAAAAGAGGGAGGGGAGGGACTAGATGATGATACTTCTCCCACTTTGTGTCTTGCTCCACTTCCTTTGCTAAAGAACCACCAAAGTGAATGGGGTTGATTGTGGTGCATATTTTTTCAATCTGCCAAGACTCAAATATGTAGTCTAATACATGGCAATGACCCAAAAGAAGAGACACAGAAATTATTCATGATCCTTCTTTCAGTGTGAAAGACTTCTTCTATGACCTCAGATTAATAACTGTGCATTTAAGAAGCAAATTATTTTCACCAAGAAAAGTCAGAAGCAGTCAAATTTGCCTGAGGAAAGTAAGGGTGGTATTAAGGCAAATGACATCCCTGCAGTGAGGTATGTCAGAGAGCCGCACTGGAGAAAAAGATGCATTACCCAAGTTATCAGAGCTGGTTTCTCTTTTATCCTCACTAGTAGTGGTGAATATACCCTTTTACTATGGAAGACTTCAGAAAGACACTGGGTTAACACTAGAAAAAAAATAGTCTTGTGCCCCAATAGGAAAGCTCATGGCCTGCCCTGATGCTTAGTCTCCACAATGCTTTACTGCAAATACTTGTTTTCCTGGAGGCTGAGCTCCTCTCTTCTTCCCTGACACAGAATCAAAAATGTGTAATCCCAAAGCAAGTAAAATGTTTTCAGGTAACCTCCTACCCAAGCAGGAGTTTGTAGGAGAGTTCAGTATTATCCCAGTGTTGAAATTACCACTGTTGGTGTAATGAGGGCAGGGGTTAGAGCACCCTTTGGCCCCTCACTGCCTTCTGCACTGTTGATATTTGGTGTTTGGGGATGGAAGGAAAGCCATGCAGAGATGCACAGCTGGTTCCGACTGCACATCTTTTTATTCTTCAAGCCTTCTGAGTGTCTAAGGTGACAAACACAACAGAGAAGCAAAAGGAAGGGATGTGTGATTAGCTGTGATGACCATTAGCTTCTAAAGAGCACGTGGAAGAAGCAGCAGGAATGACCCCAGGACTCCCAATGGTTGTTTGCCATTGCTTAGCTGGTTTCTGTGTCTGGCTATTGCTTCACTGCACGTGATCATAAATGAAAGCTATCTAATGCTAATGACCATGGTGCCCACCCTAATCATGCATTTGAAATATTAATAAAAATAATTTATGTCATGTGACTGCTTTTTAACTAGCTGCTTTCAGGACTTCAGACCAGTATTATAAATGACGTGCCTTTATAAATTATTAGTTTTGAGCATATAAGCACTGCATACTATGGGGAGCACTTTTGTAGCACTTTAAGTTAATTTATTGTTATTCATTCCAGCTGTCTGTGATGTAAACCTTTGCCTATAAATTTGTACCATCATCCAACATACCATTAAACTAAAGTGGTGCCCATGCTGGAACATATAATAAAACATATGAATAAGATTTCAGTAGGGACACTTTTTCAAAACTCTCTTCTCAGTTAATGACACAAGAAAATGATGAGATAACATAGTCACCCTGTAACTATGCATTTGTTAAAATATGTCTGGTGGGGGAAGACTTCTAGATTTGCACTTCTCTTAAATACTGACTGAATGTTTTTCTTTACCAGATTGTTTCAATTCATATCCTATCTCGAGCAAAAGGCTTTGTCTGAAGCAATCATGAAGTCACTAGCTGAGACTGCCAGAGGATTTTTGTTGGACCTGAACTTCTCAGTAGTGGAAATAGCTCCTGACCGCCAAACCACAGCAGTACAAGAGCAGAGCAGTTTTACTGTCTTATCTCCTCTGCAGGCAAACATTCTTTCTCCTACAGATCACCAAAAGGGTAACAAAACCTTATCAGCATGACTAACACCATAATGTCTTGATCCACTTAACGGTATAGATACAGTTTGTACCAGCCCATTGGAATCTATCATTTCCTAAAATTTAAAGTGAGTTTTGATCACACAGTGCTCTACCAGGCAGAGTTAGAACCACCCATGGCTTTGCTCTGGCCGTTTATGTCTCATCTTGTCCGTGTGCTTGTTAATACTTTTTGTCCCTTTTGTGATGACTTCTACTGAGACCGTTTGGAGGAAGTCCTGCCCATTTCAGTCTTCCACTTATACCAGTAAGAGTTTTGCTGCTCTTTTCTCTGATTTAGGCTCCTGATATCAAATACAGCTATATGGAAAGCAGACACAAAAATTTGAGCTTCAGATTCTCTGTTGAAGTAACTTAGCACTTAACTTCCTTAATTTGTACCATCTGCTCATATAGGCTTGTCAGGTCTAAAGCTTTCTGAATCATTCATCCAGTAGCAGGACTTCTGGAAAATTGACTGAGAGTGGAAAATGATACCCATGAACAATAAATTTTGTATTATAAGTAATCTCATAAACAATTTATTTGATGGAATAAAGTTTTATGTTCTTTTATTTATAATCTAACTTAAATATCAAGGTTTGGGAATCTGAAGCTTTGATTTGGAACCATCTGTAATCAACAAGCAGGATGTCCAAAGTATTTGGGAATAAATGTACACCAATAAATGTCTTTTACAGGTGAAAATCAATTTGACAATAGGAAGAGTAGATAGCAAGATTCTACCCTGACAGAGAATTTTATTTTGATACAATACCTAGTTCAATTGTCCAAAGTTATCAACACATGTTTGATAGAAGCTTCACAAAGGAGCCCCTAACGCACCCCAGAACTGAATTCTGCTCCAGATAGTTAGACCACACTGGTGCTCTCCCAGGAAGTTTGGTACCTCTTGGATGCCATGGCAAGACCCTCATGTGAACATCTGCACAATAGGGAAAGATAGCAGTGGGATGGAGTATCCAGAAATAACCTGAGCTGAAGATACATTTTTGGGAAAGTAGGTGAAAGATCAGATTTACCTATCCATGTAACCCATGTCCCTCTGAACAAAACATAAAGCACTATCCATATGCACTTTTATATCACTTCCAAGGAAAAGAAAACAGCTACAGAAATCTTCTGCCTGTTTAGATGATGTCTGTCTGCTTTTGCCTAGATGTAGGATCTTCACCAGTGAACTGGGAACCAGGGAGTTAATAATAGCATAAACTTCCCTGAAACTGGAGATTAGGACAAGAGATATACACCGGGTGCCAAAGGAGAAGCCAAAGGATGCTGATTCCTGAGCTGTAGGCTGGGCTTTAGCTGTTCTCTCAGCTGAGTCTGAAGACCTTAGTGGTTGCAGCAGTCAGGTTGGTTACAGGCTCTCCCTTCCTGCAGAGATTCTCTATTCATATAGAGTTTCCTAAATATTCTTTTAAATACCCTATGCCCTGCTAGTCTTCACCGGCAGTTTTACATTTTGTCTGAGGGTACACACAGACCGGCTCCTGGGTTTTGGTGATGTGTTGATGTGGAGCCATTTTGCTGAGATAAAATGTTACTTACTTCATCAAAATTTTCTTTTAACTTAGTACAAAAGAAGAAAACTTGGTTGTGTGAGAAAAGCTATGGAGAGCTTTCTTTTTATTAATGAATTTATCACTGTCACTGGATGTGTTTTAACTTATTTAAGAAGGGCTTCCTGTCTTGTAGCACATAGCTCATAATTAGTCTGTAATGTAGATGGTCTCAAAAGAAGGGATTGAGCTGGTTTAAGTTACAGTAGCTAACACAATAGTATTCATCTCCCAGCTGCTAATTAATCTGTTCAGCTATCTGTACCTCCCTTTCCTCACTATTTACTTAGAGAGAAGGTCCTTTTTTTTTCCTTCTTAGTTAAACTGTAATCTTTCCAGAATTAGCTGTAATGACTTCATTCTACTGAAGTTTGTTCAAGTCCTATAAAGGTGCCTCATGGAAGAGGAGAAGAGGCATTTATGTTCAGTTTCCTCATTTCAGCTAATGCTGGAATACCTGCTGTATGTGGTGTTTCATTTTCCCTTCTTTGGCAGGACCAAGTTCCATAGTCCATTACGGTGCCCAGCAGCTCCAGCCAGGCCTGAGAGCCTCTCCGTATGCTGAACTGCCCAGGAGCCCCCTACACCTACGGAGGGCATTGGATATGACAGAGGATAATGTGGGGAAGCCAAGAACTGAAAGGGTCAGAGAGAATCACAGCTGCACCTCTGCACTTTGGTGAGCTGCCCCAAAATAGCTTCTACGTGAGGGGTGCACTCCACCTTCCACCCACAGCTGCCCCCAGACTGCTGTGTGAAGAGCAGGGGAAGAGGGCTAGGAGCCTTTTCCTGCCCCAGCTGAGCTCAGGGACGTGGGACCTTGTGTGGCTGCGAGGGTTCCTGCTGCCATCCAAGTCCTTGCAGCCATTGCCACGCCTGCCACATCACCGGCTCACGGGCATATGCTCGCTTTGGGCTGTGTCAAAATATGCTTTAGAGCCCATTCAGCAGCAAGCTCACTTAGTTTCCTTGCCAGGAAATGTTAATTACTGTGGTGCAATCTTCTGTTTTCCGTGGCACAATAACAATTAATTTACACCATTGGAGAAACACTTACACTTTTTTATTAAAAATCAATAAAACCAAATCAATACAGTGAGAAGCGTACAATATTTTTCAAAAAAAATGAAAAGCCCTTGTTTTTATACTTGAGCATCCCTAATAAAATTCCACTGTTGATTCAAGCATCTTGTCTATTCTAATCTAATGAGAAGCTGTCAAGTTTCTTTTTAGCATTTTGGAAATGGCTGTCCCGGTACTTGGCAAAAGAACGCAATAATTAACCCCCGAGTTGTAAGTCAATATGATGATGCAAATACTGCTGCAGTCATCTCTCTGCATTGCATCACCTATGCACCTGGAAGTCCATAGAATCCATTTTGAATCAGGATGGAGGTTAGCTTTTATTTATAGCTGTAATTAGAAAAACACTAGCACTAATGGAGACTGCTCTGTTGCTTGAACATGTCACACAGAGTAAATTCCACAGCAATTTTTGCATTTTAGCAGGTCAAAGAGTAAAACAAATTAATTGCTTCATCCTGGGACAACCTGTTTATTCTTCAGCATCTGATGATTTACTGGAATATTGATTTCAAAGCTTTTCAGGGAAAATTCTCTCGGTTGTTTTTCTACCGCTGCTCCAGCTACACGAGTTGCTGCAGAGCCTGAGAAGGCAGCTCGTGCCACTCCTCTCCTGGTTCCTGGGCTCCCCTGCAGCAAGAGCCAGGCAACACCAACATTTCCAGGTGACAGGAGTCCCACCACAGAGGGGACAGAAGCTCTGGGATTTGCTCAGCAGTGCCCCAGCCCAGAGCTGCACCAGGTAAGTGCTCCCCCAGCCCACAGTGGGACATGGCAGGAACAGCACTGAGGAACACTTTGCCCTTTGCTGCACAAGCTCCTGCTGTGGTTTGCACATTTCTGAGTGCATCCACAATGGTCACAGCTGATTTTTAGGAGCTAGCCAGAACAGAAAGGAACAAGGTAACTTTAATCCTTGTTGGATGGGCAGATCACCATTTCCTTTCCACAGACAGAACCACCATGGGTTTGAGTTTGATGTGTTCTTTGACAGCAAATTGATAGATGATCCTTTTAAATGTGTGAAACGATCCAGAGATGACAGTAGGTTTTTCAAAGCCATTAGAAAACTCCGGTAGCCATGGCAGTGGGCTGGGAGGACAAGTGTCACTGAGATGAAAATGCATTAACTAGACTAATTTAAAAGGGATAGAGAACTCACACAAAACCAGCAGAAACTCCTACTTTGTTACAGTGGTACTGGGAATCTAGACATGATAACTAACGCCAAAACCAAAGAGACTTAAACCCAAAGTTTTGCAGATTGGGATATTTGGCTTGAATTGCCTTTAGAAATTCCAAAGTGTGGCCATATGCTACTGAGATACTGAAAATTATCGTAACCTGTTGTCTGTACATGGCAGGTGTGTGCACACCAGTGCCCCCTGCTGCAGCAGGAGCTGTGATGTAATCTCCATTTTGTTACCATGATGAATGAGTTTAAGGTTTCTCACTACTACAAAAATATACATTAGTCCATCCTGGGGGTATAGTGTAGTGTTAAATGATTTTTTTTTTTTTTAAGTTCTGTTCTCTGTGTGGTAAAACATAACTACTCCTGAATGACTATTCCAAGCTAAGACAATTACTGCAAAGGTAGGATGATTATTTGCATTATGTAAGTCTTTCAGACTCTTGAAATATGGGTCTTAAACATATTATTAACTTCAGACACATCAGTAAGTCCCACCAAAGCAAAAAGGATGTGCCTGAGGGCATCGATGACTATCAGCTAAGAAAAAAACTGAGAGATCTTGTTTCCCTCACAAGGATAATTGATTACTTGTGGAATAACTTCTCTCAGAAACTATCACTCGATCTGTATTTGAAATGTATAGGGAGTGTGCTGTATGTTAGTAATCTCCTCCTACTGCAGAATTGATGAGTTTCAATAACACTCTAGTATTTTCACATAGAAACAGATGTTGTGTTGGTCATCCCACAACAGAAAATCAATAGTAGGTGAGCCATAAGTAGTCCCTTTCTCTGAGAGGGCTCACAGCAGCAGCAATGCAGGAACGAAGCTGCCATTGGGCTGGACTAGCACAGTGACATTAGGACTAGAGTGCTTCTGGGGCAGGCTTATCATATTGCCACTCTTTGGGAATCAAATAGTCAAAAAGTTGGGAGTCAATGAGATGCTTTGTGTGCCCCCCGAGGAGCAGCACGCTGTTCTCCGCCCAGAGCTGAAGTAGGCTGCTTTCAGCCATTAGCTTGCACTGCATTTCTGCATGGATGAACCAGGTACAAGTGTAGCAGGAGAGGCTCTGAAGGTGCACGTCATAGGATAGCAACTGCCCCAAAGATCTGACTATTTACCTTAGCCTGACAATGGATGGCTAGGGTAAGAGGGAGGGATAAAGCAGTGATTTTGCTTTCATGCAGAAGTCTATGCAGAATAAGAAGTAGATATAATGGTTTTTCAAATGTTATAAACACATAAGCACATTCAAAGATCTTCTGGAATAGAAGACATTTTTGAGGCTTTAAGTATTTCACTGGTCCTCTCATTCAGGTAACGTAGCATGGCACCATGTGAATGCATTGAAGGAATTTTCCAGTGATACTCCTTACTTTCTTTTAATGGGTGTCATGACACAGAGAGAAATATTAGATGCAAGCAAGCCCTATGGTTTTGATTGTGGTTAGTCTGACGGTTCTGGTTTGCCTTAAGTGGAAGCTGATGAACAATGGTTTAAAAGGAGAAAGGAAAACAGCCTCAGCACTGAGGTCAGCCAGCCACTTCCTACACCCAGCTGTTTCAGTTTATTTTTTTAATTAAGTTTGGCTTAAATTAATGATGACAGTTTAAAGAGAACTCTTTCACCTATTTAGCTTACTTTACATCTGAAACCAAGTCCCTTCTGTCCAATTGCATTTTGTTACAAGATTTGCAGTTAGGTTCCTAAGAGTCCCTGGTTTCTCCCTACTTTATTTTGTCATCTCTCCGCTCAGCCATTGCCCTCTGCCCTTTTGTGCCCTTTCAAAGGAGGGCTAAAGCTATTGCTGCTGTGGTATGGAAACAAAGTGCCTCCTAATTGATCGTTAATACTGCTGGAGTGTGAGGATGTTGGGAATTGCTAGATCAAGCCCATTTACTCCAGCTTCTGGGTCAGCCCTTCAGGTGTTATAAATCAGAATTCCTTCCTGCCTCCTTCACAGCTCAGTGTAGGTTTGCACCGTGGAGGAGCTGGGGCAGGGACTCTGCTCTGTATGAGCACCAGATCTCTGCTTCAGAATAGTGGTGGTTTATTTCTAGAAGCCTGAGAATTAGTAACTCTAGTACTGCTATAATTGTCAGTAATTTAGGTGATGGGGGAGAGAAACAGAAGGCCTAATTTTTCTGAAAGAATACAGCTTAAAACAAGTTTTTTAATCATGTGAGATGCCCACATGAGTGGGCAGAGTCCCAACGGCTTTTCTAAGCCAGTAGGGGCCCTGCTTCTTTAACAAAATATCATCTCCTATGGGGGTTTTTGCTTCATTAATGTGGGGGGATTACTTAAGCCCCTCCCAACTATCAGTTTAAACCTTCTCTCCAGGCTTGCCTACTTTTCTTTCACGATTAGAGCAATATATATTTTTTTTTGACTGGGAGACCTCACCCTAGTATTTAAGGTGAGAGCCGATGACTCATAACCAAAATAAGAAATGAAGTGCCACTCCTTATACCTCTCCCCATTTGCTAGGAAAGCAGTAGGAATTGCATCATCACTCCTTGCAGAGAGAAGCGTGTTCGCTATGGAGGGCAGCCCTCTGTAAGTAGTGAAAACCTTGAGGATTTCTTACATTAAAAATAATCCCATGGCCTGAGTGGTACCAGGTTGGGCAATTCATACAAGACTACCCAGGGAACTGCAGCCTTGAGGAAGCTGGCAAAACCAGACAGACTTGTGGTGGTTTGGTCACTCATCGGTTAGAAGCAGGTGGTGTCTCATCCACCTCGCCCTTCCCAGTGAAAGTGAGCAGAGGGAGGGCTGCACGTAGTAGCAAGATAATGAAAGGACAGTCCCACACCCACTCCAAATCCCTGACAGAAATCAACCTGTGCTGGGAAGAATGACAGAGGATGCTCTTTCGGGTGAGTCTTTCACTTTTTTGCAATATAGTTCCTAAGTTACAACTCGGTAATGGTGACAAAAGTTTTGTGATGCCTAATTATAAGAATGTTGTACATTTTTGCCATCAGACATATTCTTACTGAAATGACCACTTGGTAGGTCTGCGATCAAATACAGTCTGTAGATATTAGGTGAAATCTGTAGAAGTTTCTGGGTCAAATTCAGTTAAGATAGATAGCTATGTATTGACATACAAAACTGTCAGAAATTGAGATTAATGGCAAAGAAATTTGGTACTTTATATGCATATAAGTCATGGGTCTAAAAACAAAAGCAGCTGAGAAAATATCCTCATCTCTGCTCTCCTCCAAAAGTACCTAAACCATCTGGTTTACTTGGGATGTCTTTTTCCTCCTTCATTACTAAAATATTTAACTCAAGTTTTAGACAAAAATAGAAGCATTTGAAGAATGTAATCAAATGTTGTTTTCTTCCAAGAAAATCTGCAGAACTTACTTCACTGAACTTTGCACAAATTCACAACTAACTTTGACTGACATTGAAGAATGGGTTTTTTAATGTTTCTCAGTGATGAAAGTCTCTTCACTTGAAAAAATTATCCAGCTGTATTTCTGGCCTTTGTCTAAGGTGTTAACAGCCAGACACTAGCACCTTGTTTTCAATTTTTTCTCTCTTGGAGACACTACTTACATTTAGGCTTTTCTTTTACTGGCAGTAGCTACAATGGTCTGGGCTTTAATCGCCAGCAGCTGTAGAAATGAGAATAGGACTGGAAAAGCAAACGTTGTCCCCTTGAAGATCAGTTCAATTCACATCTGCTTGTGCACTTTTTTTCCTAGTATTATGCTCCAATTTAGTAAGGTTTTGTATACCTTGGAAACTCATTCTTGGCTCTCTTCCCAACTTTGAGTTAAAATCATGTGTAAAATATTTATTGTGCAGGGAATGGTGATGTGAACTGGGAAGAATATCTTTTGTCTGCCTTATTTCAAAGTAAAATCATACAGAATTTAGCTTATTGTTTTGCCATAAACCTCCACAAAACTCCTTCTGAAATTAACCAGACTAGTCATATTAGCCAAGCCAAGCGGATGCAGGAGTCTAACAAAAATCCAGCGTGATATGATATTTAATATCCAGTTTTTTATGCTGTAGCTCAATGGTACAACACAGAGGGGATTGGCAGACTCTGGACCATGGAAAAATCTATCGTTTCCTGATGTCCATCCCATGCTTCTGGCAGAAGTCACTGGAGCAGGGTGGCAGAAGGGATAGTTTCCCTGCTCTTGGGCCACCCCAGTTGACAGCACGTGGTGTATTCATTCCAACATCTATTGATTTCAATTTATGTTAACATGCTGGGCCGTGAGCTGCAGCAGGAGGGATCTCTGGTTCATGACTCCTGTCGGGTTCAGAAGAGCTGAGGTTATCACTTCAGAAGTAACCTCTTTAGCCAGCAAAGTTGAAGCTGATTCAATCATGAATCAGTGCCCTTAATTAATTGTCCTTTATAAAAGCCCAAAGCAATCATACTGATGTCAATGAAAAAAAGTCCCAAATGAGAGTTTGATTGTTTCCTCAATATAAATAAAAAAAGTAGTTAAAAAGCTAAAAACCAAATGGCACCTTGGGGGAATGGATTGGGTCATTAATATATCACACACATATGTCAAAAATCTTGTGTTAACAATTTTAGCACACAGCTTCTTAGGAAAAAAATAATTATTAGTCTGAAAGAAGGACTTATCTTCTCAGTATTCCTTTAACCAAATTGCATTGGTTGAAATGTAAGAATGCATTTTAAGTAAGAAAAATTGTGCCCCCGATAAGTTCAACTACACTCTCACATTTTTATGCATCAAGGTTTCCCTTTGCTAAAATAAAACAACAAACAATAATTCACCTCACGAGTTGGGCATAAATAGCTCATAAACATCACTGCTACTTACCAACTCTACCCAGTTTTCATCTAAATAAAGAAATCTGTCTTTTCTGTAGGTCTGTGTTAGGAATAATCTTTCTTACTATCTTGGTAGATCTCTCCAATTGACATAGTCTTATTTATTCCTCAATCCTGCATATTTGGGACCTGTGAAGAGATATGCAAACTATAAAGGACTGTATAAAGTTTTGGTAGAGACTAAATTCTGAAGACTGCTGTGGTTAGGTCAATATTGTTTGACTGTTCAGTGCAGCCATATTAAAAGAGGTTGTAAAGGAGAAGTGCTATTCCAGGAAAAAAATCTTACTTTGGTCCTCAGACATCCCTCCATCCCCTTGGCCTCATTAGAATTTGTCTGCATACACTATTTCAGTGTGCAAGGGCTCCGTGCAGGAGAGGGCTGATGGAGGTATAAGCTGGAAGAATTGATCACAATGAACAGGAAAAAGCTCTCAGCCCAACCCGTCCCAAGAACCACAGTTCAGTGGAATTGCATAGAATTGTGTCTACAATACTCTGGCCCTTTGAAGGGGATTGGCTGTGTCAAGATACATAATTGTGGCCTTGCCAGTCTGTCCAGTGACACCAGTGCCCTCACCACACAAATGTAAAAGAGACACTTGCATTCAAAGTGCCCACAGTGATAAGGTGCACGGACAGCCTCCAGCATGGCACAAAAGCAGCCTGCTTCCCCAGGGAACGTTGTGTGGCATGAGGAGCTGTGGAGGCACTGGAGAGCACAAACCCAGTGAGGTACTCTTTGCCCAGCCTCAGGTTAGGGAACAAACATTGATGTTTCAGGTTTTTTTGTCTCCAGTGTGGTGTCTGGCAGTGAAGCTGTCCGCTCTGAATGGGCTTGTCTCTGTGAGTGAGTGCAGTAACAAACATGTCTAAAGTGGGGGCAACTGGAGAAACTGAGTCCAGGACCAGAACAGAGTCAAGCAGGTGCATGGCCCAGATGCACACTCAGTCAGAGAGAGCAGCTTCACCACTGTGGGTTGATTCCCACAACCATCTATCGGATCCCAGGCACATAGCAAGCAAGTAATGGTAAAGCAAATTGACTGCTGTTTGAAATCTGATTTGTAGCTCTTTTTTCTTTCTTTCTTTCTCTCTTTCTTTTTGTTTAATAACTGTGCTTCACTATGACACCTGGGAATATTTGTCTTGGACTAAAACCTCTGGCAGCAGGATTCTGCAAAAGGAGGTGGGGGCAACCCAGTTCTCATGCAGCAGCCTCACAAGCCTGGGTTTCATATAGCATAGCTGGATGTTTGAGTGAAAGCAAAATAATTCCTCAAGTTCAAACTAGGGCATATTTAATCTTCTTTGAAAGTAACAACAAAAAATAAGCCAGTGTGCTTTTAAAGAGAAATCTAATAGAAGTAGATGAGCACACGCCAGCCAGCCCTGCTGAACCTGGCCACTGCTGTGCTCCACAAACACATTTTGTCCTGGGAGAGTGGCCGGGAACACGGCTGTGCCTGTTAGTTGTGAGCAGAGCCCCTGCTGAGACACAGCCAACAGGTTGTGGCAAACAGAGCTACCATGGAAAAGGTTTAACAGTGCTCAAACTGGGAGGGGAAAAATCTCCTGTGAAACAGCCTCAGCCTGGTACACCTGTAATAAATGTGTGGGTTCATCAGCGGGCCGCTCCCACAGAGGCAGGGCACTGGGTGCTCTCAGAGCCACTCTCCTTGTGCTGAATTTTCACCATTTATAGAATCCAAACTGAAACAGTTTTGGCTGTCAGCCTGGCACAAGGCTGGGACATGCCAGAGACAGGGTAACCCTGAGCCTGGGGCAGACCCTGCCCAGTGTACAACTGTGGGGCAATGATGGCCTGGGGACACCTACGAGAATGCACAGGAAGAACCAGCAGTGAGGGCAGTAGCAATTGGAAAAGCAATGCTTGGGTTTTTTCCACTATTGAAATATAAGCTGTTAGAATCTGGCAGGTTTTTTACAGAATGTAGTTACATGCACAGAGGTGACAACTGCATTTTAAGCCTCTGCTTTCCTTGCAGTAAAGCCACCACTGAAAACCTGAGCCCAGAGCCAGCCCAGGGAGCTGTGCCTTTACCCACCAGTGCTGAGCAGCTTCTCCCTGAGGAGAGGAGGTGGGGCTGCCAGGGAGCAGCGTGAAAATCCCTCTGCAGAACCACTGCTGTGTCCCCACGTGAGAAGTGGGAGACTGGGGTGCAGCCACAGCTTAGGCACAACTCAGCTGAGACGCTGAGGCTGGACTCACCAGCGTCTAGGTCTAGGGACAGGAAATGAAGTGAGAACCTTGAGAGAAGGATGGTGTCCCGACCATCCAAGAGACATCCATGGACATTGCCAGGGTTCCACCACTTTGGAGATGTGGTGCCCAGGCTGTGGGCTGCTTTCCAGGAGATGGCAGCCCCTGGCACCAGCTGCTCCCCAGGGATGTGTGTGCAGGTCCTGGAGGGTGGGTTTGGGCACCTTGGCCTCCCAGGGCTGCTGGTCACATAAGCACAGTCAATAGCAGGGAGCTTTTATAAGCCATTTACTAAAAGGGCAGGTGCAGGCTGCGTAAGGCATGGGTGAAATGCTTCCCCAGATAAACTCCTTTCTCAAGGGAAGAGTAGGGGCAGCCATTTGTGAAGTGAGGTCTGCCAAGCTCCATCTGAGAGAGAAATCATAATGCAAGCTGGGCAACGCAGACAGGATGCCAATTTTCCTTTTTTCATAGGTTAAAATGGAGCCTGTTGCAGCAAACAATGCTGTAGATTTATTCAGCTGCAGAACTGGCACACAGCAGGAGCCTTGGAGGGACAGAGGGAAGGAGCAGAGGAAAAATGAAAAAGGCTGATGAGAGTGAGCAGCCTGGGAGAAACCTCTGGAAGGTTTGGGCATACAGGCGCCTGCACTCATGCTTTATGTCACTGCAGAACATTAAATGAGCACTTAAAAAGATAATTAGCACCTTTTCATTGGGCCAGAAATCAAAGGTGTAATTTACCAGAAGTCAGTGAACGCCCTAAGAGATCTAATTTAATCACATAGCATAGCATAGCCAGGGTGAGAAATCAGAAGCCCATCCTGGCTGAACAGCTGCACGTACAGCAAATGTGCCCCCAACAGGACAGTGCCACCAGCAGCAGAGCCACAGCTCGTGCTGGTGGTGAGGCCACACAGGGTATTTGTGCTATTGGAATTCTACTGCCTCATTTTAATTACTTCACAGTAAAAGCAGAGGGTATGCTATATAGAGGAGAAAATGCTCCCGTGTAGAAGAGGCGGCGATTCGTAGCCAAGGTTGGCATGACACTTCAGGTGTTCTCTTCCACAGTCTCTACACAGGTTGACAAGATCAGCCACTCCAGAGTTCAGGAAGATGGGGAGGAAATGGAGATTTAGTTTTAGCATCCTAGATGAAAGGTGATCTTTCAATACTCAAGATTTCAGTTTAGATCTGGACTGCCCAGTCTTGCCTTAAGGCCTTGGAATGGGTGATTCAGCTTCCTTCTACTTTTGGTATCAAATGAAGTGTTCAAAAGATCAATAAAAGAAAAAAACCCACGATTAAATTTTAAGTGCCACATAAAGAAACTCGGCTTTAACTCAGTTATTTTTCAAGCCATAGCTACAGCACAAGGCATATTACCTTTATTGGGATTTCTTAAATAAAAATGTTAACTGTATGTGTGCACAGTTGTAAAATCAAGCTGTTAGCTGACTAACAAAGCTGCAGTACAGCAAATCATATTCAACATTACACTACTTAATGAGGATTAAACTTTGTCCCCTGACCACTACTGCCTTCCCAGATTTCTGTCTTCTTTTTTTTTTTTTTTTTTTTCCTCTTGTTAAATCTTTATATGTGTTTCCATGGCAGCATGGAAAACCTGGAAGTCCTAAGCATGGTGGCCAGGACTCTAGATTAAAATGGCTAATCATACTGGCCATCTTTTGATAAACACAGGCAGATCCCTGCCATCATCCTTCCCAAGGATTCACAGATGCTGATCTAAAAAGGAGCTGAAAGGCAAGGCAGGGCTGTTTGTATCCATGTGCAGCTCCTCTGTCAGTGACCACAGTGAGGCCAGCAGAAGGGAACAAACCTGAAGGGGATGGGGCCTCCACTGAACATGTCAAAAGAACAGTTTCTGCTGATTTAAATGATAGCCCTGACAGGAACACCTGACCCCACTTTCTCAGAGATGTAACCTCAAAAGAACCCACATGTCTAATAACCATAACATAATGGGACTATGCAAACCCAAATTTCAAATTCTCAACTCCTATTTTATCTATAATTTAGCTCCTGCAGAAGTCTGGGTGACTGAGAATAGTCCAGACAAACAGTAATCATTGCAATTCAAGAAAACTGAAAAAGCAGTAATCAAAGTAGTAAGCTGGCAATCCCTAGGATATACAGTTTGCTTAAGGAAAATTCAAGCAAGAAAAGTACGTTTCTTTACTGCAAAACATTCACTCAATTCAAATAATATATTACCTTGCTCATAATTATTATATCTAATTATAGATTGGCCTAAGCACACTGGCAAAGGAAATATGTTGTAAAATGTATGTTGAAATATTACTCTGCTATTGTTGAGTCAGCTCCTGGGATATGAGGCATTAAATATGAGAATCTCTGGCTGATTTCAGTGTTTTCATGTTGCTTAACCACACTGTTAAGATGTATTGCTGCAAACTTCTCCTTGCTGGTTAAATTTAGCTTCTGTGTTCTCCAGGTGCAATCTGATAACTCCTAGAGAACTGTCTTCCCCATTTTGCACTTCTCCTCTACCAGAATTTTTTTTTCCTCAACTGGCCTCATTTATTTAATATACTTTTTAAAAATCTATACTATTCAAGTTTCAATATAAAACTGCCTGTGTTGCTTCTTGCTGTGTACTGCAGCCTGATATCACTGTCTTGCAACCCTTACTATTCCTGTGGATGTTTGGTACTCTTTGGCAGTGCACGTGATGCACTGTTCCCTGTACTGTAGATTATCACTGAGCAGGAACACTCCACTTGAGGGACTTGGACCTTGAAGTTGAGTACACATTAAGTGAATTAGGATATTTTTTACTATATCTGTCCATGTGCTGGTAACAGGAGAAAGTCTGACATAGGCACTGTGTTTCAGCACCCACATAAAACATATGATTGCCTTTATATT
>VWZN01011478.1:1376-16161 GCA_013396955.1 Regulus satrapa | reverse complement strand
AGGAAGGAAGGAAGGAAGGAAGGAAGGAATAGGATTTTGCCACACATGCCTGCTCTCCATCAGGAAGACTGAGTGGTCACCCCAGAGGCCATGCCTAAGGCAGAGAGGGAGGCTTTCCTGCTGCTCTGTGGTGGGATAACCCCATGGAGCCCTGTGCCTGCCCCTGTGCTTATCTCCCTGTGGAGCTGGAGGCTGCAGTTTCCCCAGAGCCGCTATCAGCGTCTCCCAGGCGATGTGATAGCCCCAGCAGGGCAGAAGGAGCGTCCCTTGCACTGCCTCCCTCCGCAGCAGCCTGGCACAGCTGGGGCTATGCCAGCCCAGCCAGCTCCAGATTCAATAAACCACAGCATGGGCTGCTGGCTGGGGCTGAGGAAGGAGCCTGGGCCATTTAAAAGACAAACTAGAGATAGTAGATAGACATCAATAGTACAAAAGTCTTTGAAATCAAAACAAACCTCAAAAAGAGCTCCCAGTTTTCTTTCAGAAAAAAAAAAAAATCACAGAATTAAATCTTTGACTTAGTAAATTCTTTCTTTTAGAAAAGCAGATTGTAAAGTGCCACAGTGATGAACAGTGTAATAAAAAATAGTCATCATATTATTCTTGAATGAGGTTTAATAAAAATCAAATAAAAGCAATTATCTGAATTTTCAAGAGGATCCCTTCTTCCTTCCCTGAGGTACAAAAGAGAAAGAATTCAGGAAATCATTAGAATCAGAAACTGGCGCTGCACAACAGAGCCAGTGTTTGCTGTACAAAGACAAACAGAAATCTCCTCCCAGGCTGACAGGCTCCTTGCTAAAGCTGTTGGAGTGGAAATTCCACCTACAGGTGAAGAAGGGTAATTAGAGGCACAAGAATTTCTTTGTAGTAGGGCTGGCTTTTCTACTCCAGCGCAGGCTTCAACTTTTCAAGTATTCATATTCTTCTTTACTCATACTGAAAGAAATTGGACACATCACAATGTTCAGAGCTGCCCACGGATCCCTCTAAGCAGGTACACGTGAATTAACACCCACCAGCACACACCACATAGCACTTGCCTGCTCCCTCTTGCTCCTGTATAAATCTGGATGGCCCAGTTTATCCTTTCCTTCTGCCTCTTTCAGTCATCTCACCTGACGGACAGTGCACAACACACACTTCTCAGTTGGAAAGAAAAATGCAAATCTTTTTTTGTGAGAATGTGGTGATTTCAATGACATTTTCAAAGGCAGAGAGCAGAAATGCATTATTTCAATATCTTAATTTATTTTTATAAGAGGAAAACATTTCATGCTGACTCATTTCAATTTGTTTGGATTCCAACATTATGGTATACTAAGTATTGCAATATTGATATTACTGTTCAATATTTTGGTGACAAGCATGTTTTTTTTAAATATGCATGAGAAATCTTTAATGTGCCAACTGTTTTTTATTTGCACTTTGAATGAAAATAAATTCTGAAGTAGAAATCTTACCCTGAAACTAAAATGTACAGAATTACATTAGACATGTACCACTTGGCAGCCACACTGAAAGGAGCGCCACTGACTTCAGAGGAGCAGCTTTATCTTGCAGCATTGTTCCAGGAGAGCAGAAGTCTGTCCTCTGTGTTACCAAGCACCACTTGTGAATGGTTAAAGAACATTTAAAAGGGGTAGATCTTAGCCTACTTGACTGATATCCAGAAGTGCTGTGACTTCTGCCAAAGGAGGACAGCTGAAGCTGGATGCTACATTTTCACTGTGTGTCCCATGGCTTTGCTGTACTCTTAGATCATTTAGGACTTAACTCTGTCTTGCAGAAATGGGTCCTAATGTATCTCATGAACTACTGTCTGTAGATACTATAGATAGATATTATCTATCTATCCATAAACTTCAGAGCCTGCTTCTTGCACTAAAGTCAAACTCTTCATTGCTGACTTTTCGCAACCAAATAATTAAAGAAGTGGCTACCAATTTAAAATGTACCAAGAAAAACATAATAGACACATAAAATTTAAGGAGAAAGACAGAAAGGGAGCAAAGAGCCCCTGATTTTAATCTTCAAAGAATTGTATGTAAATGGTCCCTCAGAGAAGGCACTGGGCTGCATGAGTTTCCCTGTTGAGCATTTTGTATAACTTGGATCTTAGTTTCATGTAGCAAAAGCAGAATAAAACCTCTGAAATGGAGGGAAGTTTGACTCTGCTCTCATCAATGCCCGGTAGAATTCATTGTTCAACTTCCTTGAAAAGAAAGCAACAGCCTTCTAGTTACATATGCTTTATTATACTTGGAATTTAAGTACTGGTGGGCCAGACTACCAGGTTTTTTGGTATACATTTTCCCCAGAGAAACAGCTACCTTCTTCAGTAGTCTTAACAGCAAAAAAAGACTGAGAAGTGCAGGGTTTTCAAATTAAAACATGAAAAATAATCTCACTACAGTTGTCTAAATATTTCATGAATTACATGAATTCAGCTCTGGCAAGATGTGTCTTCCACATTCCCATAAAACAGTAAAAAAGATTGTTCATATATTTTAAAAGATCAGTCACTTCTCTCTACCCTTTCCTCCAGTTCAATTTAAAACAAGAGAGGATGGATATTTCATATGAAGCTAAGGGATTGTTTTTATCACTTTTTTACTTTTTCCCTTTCCATCCTTTGTGACAGAGATGGATGGTTGCTCTGCTTGTCTCTTCCCTGCTCTGTAGGGCCAGACAAAGTCTCCTTTTAGTCCCCAAGGACTGATTCTAAAATATCACACAAAGAAGCAACACTGAAGAGAGGACGGGCTGCAATAGCAAGGATTGCCCATAACTGGGATTTCTCTCACCTGTGGAAATGTAAGTACAGGCAGCCTGAGAATTCATGCTGCTTTCTGCTCACCAAGATTTCCTTTAGTAAAGGTGCCTTGTGATTCCAGGACTTTGATGAGGGTATCTTGTATTCCACTGATCTCATCTTCAAGTCCTCCTAAGCCATTGTAGAACATAAGGTTGGAGGTATCACTGGTAACCCCCACTCCTTCCATCACATGGAATTATGGAGTGTGAATTGGAATAATTTTGGTTCCTTGTTTCCACCCACAAGTTTGATTCAGTATTTTAAAAAAAAACCCATAGTAGCAGCCATACAACCTACATACAACATGCAACAGATATAGGTGCTTCCAAGTTTTGGAAATATTTCCAGTTTTTAAAGATGTAGTAAGAAGTGGTCTTAAAGCCACTCTACATCTTCAGACTATTTTGATAGGGTATAACTGCTGCATGCCAGTTGCAAAAAGAAAAAAAAAAAAAATTAAAAAAAAAATTTAAAACCCAGAAAAGTAGCATTCGCAAAAAGAATTTCATCAAAAGTCAGCAAGCCATTAATTTCACTCAAACTTGCTGCATGAGCCACTGTTTAAAACAAAACACTCACAGAAAATGTAGAATCATCGACAGGAAATCAAATGGCTGCTGTTTCAGTGTGTATACTGGAAAAATGTGTATGTAGGGGATTGAATGAAATAAAACCCCACAGCTAAATAAATGATTACTTAAATGATTCCTTTTCTGTTTTCAAGTTTTCAAGGGGAAGTGGAACAAGCGTAATTTTGCTTGGAACAATGGAGTTATTCTTCTTCCTTAAAAGAACAAGCACAGCAAACAAACTATTGCTAGTACTCTTCCCTTTGTCATCATATATTGTGATACAGCAACTAGAAAATAACTGCCCAGCTTTGGCTCTCACCAGGGATGAATTTATGGGGCTGTGCCTGCCCTGCAAAGAGAAAGCTCCACAGCTGTTTGTAGGAGGTTAGTAAGGATGTCATACTCTGGTCGTTTAAGTTCCACTTAAATGACGATGACTCAACACAGTGATTTTAAATATGCAGACACTGTTGCCGACTTGTTGGAACAAGGCACTTGACAGTGCAGTTTCCCTTTCAGAAACAGGTTCAGGTGCGGGTTCTGGTCAAGCATCTGCCACTGATTTTTGAGTAAGTCCTGACGCATGGATTCGTGCGAGTATCTTCTGTTGCTGGGTGCTTGGGTTGCAAATGTTCTGTACAGGGCAGCTTGGCCGTGGCCAGGTTTGAAACAGACACGGTTTGTATATTCCAGCAGCCCCCGCTAATGACCTGCTGTGTCAGCGCTTCTCGGGTGAGGATCTCAGAGCAACCAGCTCATTTCACAGCCACCACCTGTGAGGCTCATTGATATGCATATGTTTGTATTTACTAGATCTCCTTGTATTTAGCAATGTTTATTCATATTTTCAGGCAGGCCAAAAGAATCACACAGATGTTTAATTTCTAAATACACTGTTTGCTAACTGCAAGATATTTTTATGTCCAGGCTATCAATTCGAGACACTGTGAATGTGATTTTCAGACAAGGAGAGTGCAAGTTTTCTTGGTAAGGAATGTGAATGTCACTCGTACCATCAAACTGCTTTTGCTAATCTGATTAACCAAAACTGTTTTCAAAAATTCGGCAATGACCAGAGAGATGCTTCACAAATAAAAAAGTGCTTACACTGGAGCAGTAAATAATGAGTAGGACTAGCACTAAAACATCTCCCTTCCTCCTTCTATTTGTTTTCTAGCTGACTGTGGTCATTTCACTTCAGGAGTCATTTCACCTTTTAATGATACAGTTTTCCCACCTGTGAAATAGAGCTGCTGGTACTGACCTTCCTGGAAAAAAGATCTTTGAAACATACTGGAAAAGCAACAGTGACATTTAGGCAATACCAAGAGCAGAGCTCTGTGCTTGCACCAGGCCTGGCATCACCAGTGCTGCAGCTCACAGCTGGAGTATGAGGTATCAAAAGGACATATATGGATAATATTAGCAGATATCATAAATGCCTTCAATTCACTAGGTCTTAAAAAAATCCCTCGAGCCCAAGCAAATTAAATTTTCTCCTTGTGAAATGTAAATCTTCCCCACACAGAGGCACAAGGTTTTTCCTGTCTATGCAAATATATTTGGGCAGCATTGGGTCCAGGGGACCTTACTGGATTGCAAGCTCACTCAGCTGGGATAGTCCTTTTGCTGGAAGCAATTGTTTATTATACAAGTTGCCACTAGATGTAAACATCCAAAAGACCTTTGGTCCTGCGTTAGCACAAGTTAAAGCTCTAACCTAACCTGTCAATGCTGCTGTACAACAAAGACAAGCTCAAATAAATTCCCCACAGACACAAAGAAAATGTGCTCCAGCTGTAACCCACCTCGTCTGTTTTCCATTCATGCCCTCAAACCCCATATTCCATGGTTTTAGACATCTATCATCCGTTACCTGAAGAATAGATGAGTTTACTGAAAAATTAAAGCTAATTAATACAGCAGATCACTGTTTCAGCAACACTTCTCTATTTTTCAGAAAGACTGCATTTGTGCGAAATCCTCTGCTCCTGAAAGATTCTCACTTAATTATAAAACATTACCGCAAATTGAAAATTTTAAAGTGATACCTTACCATCTTTAATCCCCATCAAGCATAAGTATAGGATTTTTTATTAACATTGGGGAAAAAAACCCTGAAAGATATGTCTATTGTTAGAAATTATTCTCTCCCCAACAGTTTTTCTTGTTGTATTGAACCCCACCAATTAAAAGCTGTGTTTAAAATATTTTGTATTGATTTGATCCACTGTTATCACACAGCTACATTTTTTCTTAAATTTTGGCTTTAAAAGTGAAAGCATAGCAAGAAAAATATGCTGTTTTGATTCAAATGTGGTCTGGTAATTTGTTTCTTTTATGTCAAGTAAGTGCAGAAACATTTATTAGTCCACTTAGAAACAGGACATGGGCATTGGCAAGGAGAAGGGGTTGTTCGAATTACGTCGTGTTTTGGGGTTTTTTGGGCTTTTTTTTTTTTTTTAAAGCAGAAAACAATTGGCAGATTAGGCATTCAAAAATAAGCTTTTTTAAAAAAACAACAGCATTCTTGACAACTCCTCCAGCCCAGGAAGTATTAAAGAGAGAGCTCATTATTGCCCCAGCTGTGGCTGAGGAGCCAATTTGAAACAGCTGTACTAAAAGCCCTCCTGAAATTAGCAGCTGGGTACACCCCAGGGAGCCTTGGAGGAAGGTTTGGAGTGCGGCTTTACAAGTGGCTCAGGGCTGTAGGCTATGGTTTGGGATCTTCCCTTACCCCAGGGGCCTGTCCTCCTCAGCCCTCCAGGAAGGAGTGCAGCTTGTTTGTGCTGGGCACAGTAATGGGAGGAGTAAGCAGAGACAGCTTTTTGACCCACCTGTATGGGGTTACATTTAAATGTGTGGGTTTGAGTCGGATAAATCTTTTCATAGTTTTGTTGTAAATCCTGAGGAAACTCTCTTTTGTGCTTAAGCTCTCAAGTTTTAGTGGCTTCAAACTCTAGTGCAGATTCTCTGTTGAGGGGCCTGTGAGCGAAGGTGAGCAGCTGTGTATATGAATGACCCAGTGAGACTGCTGCTGTCCTGTGGGGACCAACATGCACACCACAATCAAACGGGGGGTGATGGCACACAGATTATTTCAGCGTTAAGTGTAATCAGGTTGGTGCATTTTAAGTGATCTAAGTCTTATGAATGTAGACAATTTTCAATGGCTAAAACCCCAGCACTTGACTTAAGTGATTAAGATCTCAACCACTGTGATTTGAAAGGGAAAGCTTTTTAGTGTGAAATGCTTAGTAGTGCTCTGACTTCATAGTACCTTATGTACTTCTTAGTACCTTGCTGTGCTTCTTGAACAGCCCCTTGTGGGCCTGGCATAAGGATAATGGGATTGCTCTAGCGAGCTGCTCGGGTTTGCTGCGGAGGTGATTAGAAACAGCTAAACAGCTTGAACATGCATGTCTTGCTTTGCTGGTTTCGTAGGAGATGTGCCCCGTGTGTTTCCACAACTGCGTTTCCTTCCCATGCCTGAAGTCACTAACGTGGGGTTGGCTCTCCCAGAGCCCCGAGGGCCCCGGGGCATGGCAGCAAAGGCTCAGCCGGGGGCTGGGGGACACACGGGCAGCTCCTGGCCTGCAGGAAGGCCTGGGTGCTCCCCAGAGGAAACGTGTGGGTTTGTATCTGAAGATCTAAAGGGTGAGGAGAATGCCTCAAGTCTGAAGAGATGGCATAAAAGGAGGAGAACTCCAAACCGAAAGGAGCTGGAATTTCCAGTGTATGACTCTTGCGCTAAGACAGCACGCCGTGCTGGGAGATCGATCCAAAACCAAGCCGTGCCAAGATGTTTCCACTGACGTGTTCAGTGGAGTGTGATAAGGCCTGTGGGAGAGGGAGAAAACTGGTAATATTAGGAAGTGATCACAACAACAGCAAAAAGAGCACAATTTCACTTCTGCCTTTCACTGGTTAAATGAAAAGGATGAGATGTTAGGTGGATAAAGTGGGGGTATACTTGATCTTCAGTTTTAGCCTCCATGTGTTTTGGAGTTTTTTCTAGGTTTTATGTTTTTCAAGTCTGATAAAAGACTCTGGGGAAAAAAAACTGTGCCTGGGCATGGCAGCTGTGTTTGATGATGTAGTGTCCTCTATTTATTTATGAATATATATATTCATATTTAAATATTAATATCTGCATTTTATTTAAGAAGTATGTTCTCCTGAACTTCTTCCTCCTCCCTTTCCCCATTAGGTTACATGACTGACACTTTTGCCATGACAAATCCATGAGTGTCTTTAAAATTTACCATGAAAACCCTGGAGCTTTAATTATTGTGCATTTACATAATTAGTGCAAATACATGCAATTACCATGTGTACCTACACAATTACCAGCTACAATGATGTACTAACAATCCTTATTAAACTTTAGTGGGGGAGGGATGCATTGATTGTATGCACAAGCAACATCTGCACCACAGCCTTTCTTTTTTTTCTTNGGGGGGGTAATACGCTGAAAGCAGTGACATACAGAAAGTAGGTCAATAAGCTGTCCAAATTAGAGTTCTAGTGAGATGAAAATACAAGACATACTTCCAGCAATGTTTGCAGGATGCCGTAGCTTCTGCAGGGAGCGCAGCACTGACAATTCCTGATTATCTATAGGTTCACTGTAGCTATGTCCTCTATCACATCTCCAGTTCACCTGAATAGAATTTCCAAATTTCTCTTGGATCTGTACTCTTCCTCCAGTTACAAGTGTCAGCATGACNGACAGCACGCCGTGCTGGGAGATCGATCCAAAACCAAGCCGTGCCAAGATGTTTCCACTGACGTGTTCAGTGGAGTGTGATAAGGCCTGTGGGAGAGGGAGAAAACTGGTAATATTAGGAAGTGATCACAACAACAGCAAAAAGAGCACAATTTCACTTCTGCCTTTCACTGGTTAAATGAAAAGGATGAGATGTTAGGTGGATAAAGTGGGGGGATACTTGATCTTCAGTTTTAGCCTCCATGTGTTTTGGAGTTTTTTCTAGGTTTTATGTTTTTCAAGTCTGATAAAAGACTCTGGGGAAAAAAAACTGTGCCTGGGCATGGCAGCTGTGTTTGATGATGTAGTGTCCTCTATTTATTTATGAATATATATATTCGTATTTAAATATTAATATCTGCATTTTATTTAAGAAGTATGTTCTCCTGAACTTCTTCCTCCTCCCTTTCCCCATTAGGTTACATGACTGACACTTTTGCCATGACAAATCCATGAGTGTCTTTAAAATTTACCATGAAAACCCTGGAGCTTTAATTATTGTGCATTTACATAATTAGTGCAAATACATGCAATTACCATGTGTACCTACACAATTACCAGCTACAATGATGTACTAACAATCCTTATTAAACTTTAGTGGGGGAGGGATGCATTGATTGTATGCACAAGCAACATCTGCACCACAGCCTTTCTTTTTTTTCTTTTTTTTTTTTTTCACTTTTTGTCCCTGATGCCTTTTTTCCTGCAGAAATAGCTGTNGGGGGGGTAATACGCTGAAAGCAGTGACATACAGAAAGTAGGTCAATAAGCTGTCCAAATTAGAGTTCTAGTGAGATGAAAATACAAGACATACTTCCAGCAATGTTTGCAGGATGCCGTAGCTTCTGCAGGGAGCGCAGCACTGACAATTCATGATTACCTATAGGTTCATTGTAGCTATGTCCTCTATCACATCTCCAGTTCACCTGAATAGAATTTCCAAATTTCTCTTGGATCTGTACTCTTCCTCCAGTTACAAGTGTCAGCATGACTGGACTCCTCATGACATGCCCCTTGGCTGTTATGTCAAGCTGAATGTCTACTACTGAGGGGGGAAAAAAAAAAAGTGTTTCCAAATTACTTAATTATATTATTTATCTAAATTAATCTTTGAATTGTGATGAGGGGAATTTCAGCTCATGAATGTTCTTCTTGCAAAACACACACTTCCTTTATCATAGAAAGTATTTGTCATAAACATCCCAGGCATTAGAAAGCCTGCTAATTCCATAGTTCTCTGGGCTCTTCTGTTCTCTAGGAATTTCAGTGGCCTTCTACTTTTCTTGGCTCACATACAATAAAATACAGCAAATGATGCATTAGGGACCACACCTCTTCCTGTTGTGTTCAGTTTTGCACTTATTCTCCTATTCAGCTGTAAGGAATTTGTTGCCTGTGGTACTTCAGCGAGAGAGCCTTATTACGAAATTCTTCACTGCTCCTTCTGCCCTAAGCAGTCCCCCAGAATAGGAAAGAAAATAATCTGCTGGCTTTTTTTGTTTTGCTTCCTCCACTTCATGGACCAGAGATCAAGCCTTCGTGGCCTTTTGTGCCACTTGCACATACATATGCCTCTGCAGCGTACAGCTGCACGGAAGAGAGCAGGGTTTGTTTTGGTTTGGTTTTTCATCTCTTCTTAGACAGTAGAAAACCATACTCTTTATTAGGGCAGTGAAAAATGGAGAGGCTAAATGCAATAAAGTAAGACTTTGGGCTCTCAGGCATGTTTTATTACCAATATGGTAGTTAGTGAATAAAATCCCATGCTCCAGAACATTTATGTATGTAAACAATTTATGGTTATTTATTAATATTTTATGAATTAATTTATTTTTTTTTTTTTGGAAATGGTATTAACTATCCCTTGTGGTACTAAATACAGTTGGTTAGGGAAAAAATAAATTATGCTTCTTGCTAAATTGGAAGACCCATTGAGAATCCAGTACTATGTGTTTAAGGCTACATTTTATTTGGCACGACTAGCTGTGTTGCAAAGCATTAGCAGTATCCTGGCAAGCTCTGTCTGATAGGAAGCAGTTCTCACTGTCTTGAGAGTAACATCTTATTTTACTGTTGTTTGCTCTCCTTTCACATTGTCAGCCTAGCTAGTTTAGACTAAAATCTCTCACAGGCGCTCAGAGCAGAGTTGATCCCAAGTTTTCTGCTTGGTGCTGGTGTGTTTTGTCATCTCTCTCTTCCCTGACTGCAACATACAGACTGAAAACACGGGGGAAAAAGTCCAGCTTTGACTGCAACATTCATGTTTTGCACATGGTTTAATTTGTTGTTCTTTAAATCTCATTACTTTCTCCGTTAAAATTTTGTGAGGCTAAAAGAAGACCTGCTTCCTGACCAAATCTGGCAGTAGGTAGCCAGATGATAGAAAGATGGACTAGTGTTTCCTCTGTCATCTATGAAATAGAAATCCATACTATGGGCATTTCAGTTAACACACCAAGTGAAGTGCTCTCAAGGTAGCTACAGGCATGTCTGGGGTTATATAAGGTTATCTGATTGCTTTAGCTGGAGCAGATTAAAATTAAGGTCCTGATGGTTGTGGCCATCCAAAATTCTTGTTGTTTTGTTGTTTGGTTTTTTTTTAATTAAATTTTTGTTATGATGTTGCACATTTCATGCTGGCCATCTTCCAGCTTTCCTAATTATGTCTGCTTGAATACAATCCCTTGAAGTTTCAACTTGGATAAGGTTTTGTTTTCTTTTTAACTTTTCCTCCTGAAACTGTAATACTGTAGTCTGAAAAGCATTTAATAACAACAGAAGTGACTACAGTTCCTATTTACCAATCTCATTTGGGATGTCTAGAAATTATTTGCTTTAAGGTCAAGGCTTGAATGAGTCAAGTGACTTCAGCCCAGACCAATTTTTTATTTGAGTTTTTTTTTTTTTTTTTTAAGGGAAGACATACTTGGGACTTGAATTCAGACTTGAATTTGGCTCTAACAGGGCAGAGTCTTTATCTTCTTAAGAAGGTTAGCTTGCATGCTCAGGAGTACCTAATGTTTATATCCCTATAAAAGCATCCTTTTTGCACTATATAAACAGCATGTTTACGATGCTCCATTTCCTCAGCTCATATACATTAAGTTCCTTTTCAGTATGTTATACATGGCATACCTTCTCTTCCTATCCTTTCCTTTCCTTGTTTTTTGTTCTTAAGCAGGAATTTTGCCTTTAGAAAGCATACAGTGTTCAGTGTCATCTTCTAACATCATTTTAATGGCTTTATTCCCTTTGTCAAACTAATCCAACCCCCCAGTATAATCCAGCCTGGTGTGCGTGTGAGAGCTGAGGACAACGCTATAAACTGTAGCTCTGATCCTTCTCAGAGTATACCCCATGCATAACTGAGGCATGGGTGCAAAGGTGCTCAGCAGTCAGAGTTACTCGGGGTAACGTGCAAGACTGGAGGCTTGTTGAGTGTCTGTGCTGCCTTACTGTGGCACCCCATAGAGCTCCTACTGAGTTTTGGGCTTGGAGTACAGACAACAGGGTGCAGAAGACAGGTGTGACAGGCCTGGTTGATAAAGAATGACTGTAAAAACGATGTGATTCAATGTGAATTCCCATAAAAAACAAGAGGTGTATCCTTAGTGACCAAAAAATGTCTCATTGATGATCCTTGTCTTGCCTGTCACATGAAAGTTCCTTTGGAGGAATCAATGATGGAGAGCATCGATGATGCTCTGACTAAGGCAGCATAGGTTGAGGAGGACCAAAGCATGAAATTTAAGACAATATGCAAATGTTGTCAAGCGTCAAAAGGAAAAGGGAAGAGGAAAAAAGAACCTCCAAACCTCCAGCTACTTCCCTCTTCATGTCTTGTAATTGTTTTCAATTTGTTTTTCTCAGTAAAATTGTTTACTTTTTCCTCTAGGACTCCAGTTGCATAACTGCAGATTTCCTCAATGTCTCTGCATAGTAATTTTATCTCTAATTTATGAATCCAAATAAGCCCTGTTTTCTTTCCCGTACTGTTAAAAAAGACAAAAATGGACATAGTATCAGTTCCTCAGGTATGTGGTGTAATGTGTACAGCCTGACTGCAGCCTCACTGAAAGTTCATCTCACTTTGACATGGGTGTAATTTTACTGCATCCAGTAGCATTCCTGCCATCTTTTGCACTGTACCAGAAAAAAGACTTGCTAAACTTCAGCACAACTATGGATCAGAGTAAGCATTTGCTTAAGCTAAACCCATGGGTGTTATGAGGAGCAGAGCAGAGGTTTGTGCTGATGGATGAATAGTTCTATGAAGGCTCAGAAGACTTCTGAACGTGTGTACCTGGGGAGAACCAGCTAGTGTGGTGCCAGGGGTGTGAGTACAGCAAACAGCCGCCAGAAAAGCAATGCCCGTTGTCAGCCTGTTAAAAAATCAGCAGTGCTCCCAGGCAGCTTTCTGTGCATATTGTACACCTGCAGTCCCTGCTGGGCTTACCTGAGCCAGCTCTTACCTAGGGAGCCCAGCTACTACTGGCTGAGGCACCCAACAGCTCCGTGTGGACTTGGGATCTAAGCATGCAGCCGTGGTCTGTGCTAAATCCTCTGCTCCAAAATAAAGATGCATTGATAGGCGTTTACTGATAAAATTTGTATATACAAGTAACCTGTGTATGTCTAGACACAATGTCTACATGCCATCTCAATCAATTCCGTTTTCATTATGGTACAGGATGAATTATGACAGCAGCAAAACCTAATTTGAACTGCAGCTGAAGAGGGCTAGGGGGAGGTGATATTCTGGTTTACCATACAATCCTCTGGAGAAAAGAGTTCAGATCTGTCTTAGGTTATATAACAGAAATGAGGTTAGCAGATTTGGTCTAATCCCTTGTGGACAGGCCCACCACAGAGCATGGAATAATGTGGATAACTGTCTGTCTGCATGCTTGCTGACGGCTTTGCTACTGCAGCAGCAGAACGCTGTTAAGCCAGGATCCCAGATCAGGCACTGAGGCTTGTGCAGCCTCTGCTTGAAAAGCTGTTCCAAGGTCTCTTGGTCTCAAAATTGTTGAGAACGCGAAGAGCAGCCCGGTCTCTCAGAACAAACAAAAAGGGCCCTATCCTTTGTCATGTTGTGAATACTGTTTTTGCTTTGCTCTGACATTGCAACTGAGTTGGATAATTAGGCTGATTGGCCTAATTGAGGACTTTGTTTGGAGGGGTGTTCTTGGGGCAACACTGAATACCCTAAGCCAACCCTGCCATACATGTAAGCTCCTAACTATTTTTTCAGTCCAACTGACCAGTCCACCCTTTATGCCACAGCAGGCAATTGGCAGCGAGTTGGAGCAGCTATAAAAGTTCTTTGTTCTTTGCAGTGGATTAGACTGGTCGCTGGCTGAAAAAAAGCACATCAACATGCATTGGTGACACCTCTCTCAATTCACAAATGGTATCAGCACAGGTCAGGGAAAACTAAGGCGGCCCTAATCCTCAGGGAATTAATATAATTTACAAACAAACTGATAAATACACTAGATAAACTGACTGCTGCAACCGCTTTTGGGGCAAAACTTGATGGGTGACCAACACATCCTGTGGAGGAAACAGGAAATGTCTCCTGCAGCTGTAGAAGTGAGGAGCTCTGTGTGGGCAGGTGTAGCAGTCGGGATCTGGCTGTGACACCGCTTAACACGCGCTGTCACTGCAGTGCTGGCTGAGCTCGAATGACTGCAAGTGGCAAAAGCTGCTAGGGTTGCACATCTCCTGTGGACAAGGTAGCACTTCCAACCCCTTTGGTGCCTCTGAACAGCGTGTGGCAAAGCCCAATTTAGTAGAGGCGGGTTCAGAGGGCACAGTGGCACCTGCTAAATCACTACAATGACTTCCTGCAAGACCTTTATTTTCCTAGCCACGTACTGTATTGATCAGGCGACTTGCTTGCTGAAAGAAGGCAGGGTGATGCAGCTGGTAAATCCTGTATGGTGTGCTCATGTGGAACACAGTCTGCAGGGAAACTGCTAAAAGCTTGAAAAAGTAAATCTGTGTTTATCAGTTTGTTTTCAGCCTGGACAGTATCAGGGGAAGTAGTGCTTAAATACAGTGGACAGGCCTTGTAACCTTATAATGGTGCTGCTGCACAAAGATTTAATTTTCTAATCTTCTATTACTGTAAAATAGTTCCAAGCAATAAAGCATCAAACCCTACTACTCTGACTTTGCCCATGTCCAGGACAGAAGTTTTGACACCTTCAAAAGATACTAAATTTGATGCTTTAAAATTCTTATCATTTGTAAAAAAAAAAAAATTCTTAAGGTATGATGCTCTGCCATCTGTGTGGTTATCAGGGCATTACTGTATTGCTACAGTGCCCTTTCTGGTTACCTAAAAGGCCGACCTTTTTCTGCGCCTTTCAGTCAGACCCTAATGCTGGGCACGAGTGAAACGGGCAGCACTGCCGGGGCAGCGCCCGCTGCTTCCCACAGCTCCCAGTCAGGGGGGCCGCTGCGGCTCGGGGCGGAGGGCAGCGCAGCGCGGCAGGGAGCGCCGAGGGGTCCCCGCAGGAGCAGCAGCCGAGGGGCTGGAAGCGCTCAGGTGGCGGCGGCCGGGGTGCCGGATCGCTCGGCGGATCCCAGCGCTCCCGCGGGCGGCCGGGCCCTCAGGCC
>VWZN01011477.1:63681-106950 GCA_013396955.1 Regulus satrapa | reverse complement strand
GGCAGCGCTGATGCCTCAGGGCAGGGCCTGGGGGCTCAGGGCTCCTTGCCCAGGGGCTCTCAAGAACATACCCAGGCCAATGCTGAGCAGAGAAAACCCCTGTGAGCAGCCCCAGGATGGTCGTGGGCAGGCTGGGGGCAAACAGCATGGCTGGTGCTTGGCAAGGTCCCTGGGGCACACAGCAAGGAGCAGCAGAGCAGGGGCTGATCCATCCCCACTGCACTGGGCACCCCAGGGCAGCGTCCCAGAGCACCCTCAGGGCCCTGCCAACAACATCCCCCCTCTGCAGCCCTGGCCTCTCCCCCACCTCACAGAGGTGCCGCATCCTTGTAAGCACTGAGCACTGGCTCAGGAGCCCCTGTTTGCATTGCCCAGAGCAGGTGTGAGCACCCCATGGTGTTGGTATGGGCAGATGGACCAGAGGGAGCACAAATGCCATCAGCCCCTGGGTCCAGCAAGGGCTGGGTAATGGAAACCACTCAGGATTTTTTGAGGCACCTGAAGGCAGACAGAAAATTTGTTCACATGAGCTGTGAGTTTTCTGAGCCAATGTAGACACTCTTGCTCAGAACCAGGGCTGCCTGGCAGCCATCCCAAAACAGCCTTGAGCATTTCCCTTGCTTCACCTATGCTTTCTTTCCTCTTTCCTGATTCATAAGTCTTCCTCTCACCCATCCCTGTCCTTTCCCCTGCACACAGCCCATACCTGTTTGCCCTTTCCCCTCTGGCCCCACTCCCCATTTCAGTTCTTGAGCTGGCACCATGGGAACATCCCTTAGGAAACAGGATCATCCTCCAAGTGCTGCAGGAATTGTCTGCAGGGTCCTTGTGCTGCTGCCTTGCCAGCGGCACCCCAGGCCAGGAGGGCACAGGTGGGCTGCTGTGTCTGGCTGTGGGGCTCCCTGTTCTGGGCAGTGAGGAAGGGCTGGAGAGGCTCTACAGCAGTCACACGTGTGCTCTGACATCACTTGGTCTCCCTGAGTCTCCTCCAGAGTAAACAACCCCACCTCACTCGACTACTCCTTATAGGACTTGTGTTCCAGATGCCTCACCAGACTTGTTGCACTTCTCTGGACACACTCCAGCCCCTCAATGTCTATCGTAAATTTATGGGGCCAGAACTGGACATAGAGGTTGTTGTAGACAAATTGCAGCACCCAGCACTTGGTCTGTATAAACCTCATCTTGTTGGATTTGGTCCCTGGATCCAGTTTGTCTCAGTCTCTCTGCAGAGTCCTCCTACCCTCCAGCACATCCACACTCACACCTAGCTTGGTCACCGTGGTTCCATGAGGCCTTAGAGTGTCAAAATTATCTTAAGAGTGTCAAAATGATTCCTTGAGGTCTCTCAGGGTCACAATGGCCCCTTTGCTCCATGGCACTTCTTAGGGACAAAAGTCCCTTTGTATCCTTGGGCCCCGCAGTGTCACAATGGCCCCTTGGTTCCCCAAGGCCCTGCTGTGTCCCAGTGGCCTCTTGGTCCCAAGGGGCACCCCAGTGTCAAAATTCCTTCCTTCATTCCATGAGCCCCTGCAGAGTAACTCTGGCCCCTTGGTTCCATGGAGCCCTGCAGTGTCACAATGGTCCCATCATGACACGAGGTCCTGCACTGTCACAATGGCCCCCATGGTTCCACAAGGCCACACAGTGTCACAGGGGTCCTTTGGTTCCATGAGGCCCCAGAGTGCTCCAATGCATTCCCAGGTGGCCCAGTGTCACAATGGAGCCCTGCTTACACAAGATCCCACACACAGAATCCCACGGGATCACCAGCTTGGAAGAGACCTCCAAGATCATTGAGTCCAACCCAGCCCTGACACCTCAACTAAACCATGGTACCAAGTGCCAAATCCAATATTTTTTTCAACACATCCAGGGGTGGTGATGCCACCACCTTTCCAGGCAGACCATTCCAATACTTTATCACCCTTTGTGTCAAAAACTTTTTCCTAATATCCAACCTATCTTTCCCTTGGCACAGCTTAATACTGTGTTCTCGTGTTCTGTGAGTGTCTGCCTGGAGAAAGAGACCAACCCCCACTTGACTACAACCACCGCCCTCAGGAAGTTGTAGAGAGTGATAAAGTCATCTTTGAGTCTTCTTTTCTCCAGGCTAAGCCACACCAGCTCCTTCAATCATTCCTTGTAGGGCTTGTGTTCCAAGATGTGGCTGCACTTACAGCCTGAATGGAGAAAAATCTCAAGTTAGGCTGTTGATTTCCTATAACAATCTCAAGGTCATTGCTATAGGAAATCAGAGAGAGCTCTCAAAAACATTCTGTACCTGTTATTGTGAAAGAGATAGTTCATGTTGAGTAGGTGATGTTTACCTGAAAGCTGTTATCTGTCTTTCACCAATGGTGTGGAGTGTGGTTCGAGACCTGTGCTAAACATGTATAAATATTGGGACTTTTCTCAGTAAAGAGGCTTCTTGCCTTCTTCTACTTGGAGTCAGTTGGTCATTATTGCAGCATTGCTAGGCTTGAACAGCGACATCTGGTGATGACCGACGTGTTCAGCACTCTATGCAGCAAGCGACCCGTGTGGACCCTGACCGCCTGGCCAGGCTGGCCAGAGCCAGACCCCTCAGGGGCTGTACGGACCGTTCAGCTCACCAGGAGCCACTGGCCTCGATACAGATTCTCCACTCCCCACTCACGGACACTGAAGTACTGTAACTCCTTGACCTCCTTCAAAGGGAATGATCCCATTTGAGGACTTAGCAAGGTAACTCAAAGTCTATCGGGCTCGAGAGGAGTGGTGCTCCCTGACTTAGTCACTGTTAGAAGTGTGCCACTAGGAGAGACTGGTCTCCAACTATGGAGAACCGTCTCTCTACAGAAGAAGCCGCAGTTTTGTCTGCTTGGAAGGAGGTGTGGCTGAGCATGGCTAACCTTTTCTCAGAAAAAGTCCTTCGTGCACTATTAGCTTGGGCAAAAAACTATGGGTTCCCAGTTCATGAGGACATGTCTTTTTGTCCAGACACCTGGTGGAAGCTGGGAACCTACTTGTTGGAAGAATATGATAATCAGGATGCTACGCATCATTCCTTAGTAAATACATGGATGTCCTTAAATGGGACCCTCCAAAGTGGAATCATGTTAGGCAGTGAGGAGGAAGAGGAGGTGACTGAAGGCAAGTCTGGGGCGGAACAAGATGAGGGAGATAATTAATCGGGGACGGATGGGGAAAAGAATCACTCGGCTGCGATATTCCCCCCAAAAGTTCACTGAAATTGGCGACCCCCTGCATGGCTTCTCCATCTCCAAATAGTCCTGGTCCAGTGAAATATCTGTCGCTTAAGGACTACGTCTCGCCAAAACTGACATAGCCCTCACTGGCACGGTTGGCTGCGAAAATGGCGGAAAAAGCAGAGGCAGGTGAGTGACCCCCCTCCCCCCCCATTCACAGCCCATTGAGCTGGCAGCTCATCTCTGCAGACATCTGCATCTGGAATCCCCATGCAAAGCCAAAGCCTTGCTCCAGGCAATGTTGTCTCAGCAAAGGCCACTCTCTCTATCTCTTGATTCCCAGCCCCAGGCGCCACCGCCAATCCCCCCCCCCACCATGGAGATTTTGCATCCAGCCTGGGTCCTGGCCCCAGTGGTCACCCACACCCCTCCCTCCCTCATGGGGTTAGTACAGGCCATGTGCAGACATTCGCAATGCAGCAAATGCACAAGCGATAGTGGTGCAATGGGCCCAAGTAACAGCCCGGGAGTTGGATGGCCAGACTAAGACAATAGAACAGGTAGTAGTCCAGCTACGTGCAGTGGTGGTGATGCTGGAGGCTGCGCTGAGTAAGCTAGCTGAAACGGCCACACCTGTGCCCGTGGGTGGTGGGCCCCTTTCTGCCCCTCAGCACTCATTGAAAGGATAGCTACACCTGTCTCAGGGATGACAATAGCTCCTCCCTCGGCAGGGGCAGATGCGGCAGCACCCCCTTCACTTCCGACATCATGGCCTGCTCTACCCGGCCAGGGAGGACCTGCTGCCCAGACAATTGTGGGCAGCCCTGCCACTTCAGCAACTCCAGCTGCCATGCCTGTCCCATCACCTCAGCACAGTCCCCACTGCCTTCTTCCCCTGTGGAAGTATTGGTGGTGACTGTCAGCTCCCTCCCTTTTGGGGGTGGGCCTCCCTGTCACAGAGCTGGCGCTGCAGTGAGCCATCAGCCTCCTCTCTGAGCAACCTTTGGACACTCCCTGTGTGCTCAGTCATGGTTTGGCCCACTTTCCTCCGCCACCCACCAGCCTGACAGACAGTGCTCACCACCTCCATCATCTAAGAGCTCCACCGGCCTTTGGATATCTCTCCAGAGATGCACACTCTTCCAGCCTGGCCTTCCTGCAAGGGCTCGCAGCCTGCACTCCAGCATCCAGATGTTTCCATCTCTCCTCACTACTTTCTGCAATTCCCACCCTTTGTCCCTGCCATTGTGTTACTTTCCAGCTCTCTGAGAGCTCATGCATGCACAGGAGGACCAGAGCGTCTCCAGCCTTCAGCCTCTGTGACACCACAGCATGGAAACCCCAAGCTTCCGGGGTACTACGGCAACAGCAGTGGCAGTCCTAAGCTTCCACTCTCTGTGACACCAGCACTGGTAGAGCCTACCTTGCCTCCCTGGAGACGCTTCCAAAGGATCATCCCTAGTCGTGTCCAGCCGACACAATTTACTCACCACTGAACATTCCCGCCCTGGCCTTATGTGGATACATCTGCTGACAGCTTGCGGATATTCCCCTTTGGCCACCTCTGTGGAGTCAGTTGTTCAAGAATGTCTAGCTGAGAAAGGGCACGTAGACATGATACAGGTAATCAAGCAAGGCCGAAACAAGATTCAGCCTTAATGTCCAGACAGAACGAGGAGAGTACACCCTTGTGCTTACATGTGATACAATAACGGGAGCTGAAACAGAGTACTCGGCAAGAAAAAGAGGAACTGTCCCCGAAAACTAACCACAAAATTGTAACATTAAGCGTAGCTGCATGTAACCAATGATGAGCTCACTTTTGCACTATGTATGAGCCTCATTAACTACAGTATAAGAGTGTGTAAGCAATCAATGAAGTTTTGAGATTTGCTGATCATTCACATTGAGTGCTGCATTTCTCCCACCAATCCAACAAATGACAACTGTAGTAATTTTTTTTCTTGTGAGTTTTTAAATGACACCTGTATTTGAGCAATTAATCAAAATCAACATTCAAAAGAAATAGATCTTTCCAAAAGATCAGATAAGACAGCAGGAAAATATGCAGGATGGAGATTATTACAGACTTCTTTCAAGTCTATCCATGACAATTTTCTTTCCCTTCTAGCAGGCCAAATAACATCCAGTTATTTTGTTGTTGTAGTGTTCCCTTACCTACACAGATTTTCTTATTGGCTTATTAGTGGATGTACTTAATTGTGTAGATGACCTTCCTGACAGCCTGGGAAGGGCTCTGTGGAACCTATGCCTGCTGACAAAGGCTACATATAAAATATTCTCACTTCCTGAAGCCAATTTAAATAATTCCAAATTGGGTGTTCAGAACCAGTGAGTACATTTGACTGGTATAGTTTCCCTGACCCTCAGATTGTAATACAGCCTGCTGGTCTCACAGAGCTCTCATGAAGGTTAATTATTTAATCTGTCTGAAGCTGACAGTTTGTAATCAAGTCTTCAGTTGAAAAGAAAGAAATCAATAATGCTGGATCCAGGGACTAATTGCCAGTAGGAATGTTCTAGTACTACACACTAAACATAGAAGGTAAGGCCAAATACTAAAGTCTGAGAACTCTTTTTTTTTGCACCCTCAGAGAGGCAAGAAAAAATATCAGATGAAATTAGAAGTAATATATTGTATAACCACCTACGAGACAAAATAAGGCACTCCTGAGCAGCTACTCACATATAATATACACTTTTATCAGACTGTCTTACGTGACTGATTCTAACATCTTTCTTTTCTGTTTTCACAAAAATATTTTAACCTTCCATTCACAAAACTAAGGCAGATAGCTGCAAGCAATATAAATTTGCATAAATATTTGAAAGGGCACTGGTACAGCCCTAGTCCTGCAGATGCCTGTTGGAATACCAACAGAGGATTTGATCTCTTTTCCTTCCTCTCCAACATCATTTTCCATGCAAAGTGAATATTTGTCTTGGTTTTAAAAGACAAAGATGTCTGCTAAGAAAGGCAGGAGTGTCCCTTGAAATGGAAAATGTGACACACAATCTCCCCCCCCCCCCGTTATTATAATTTTGAAATTAAGAGACCCTCAGGCAAAGATGTAAGAATAGGAGTAACAGTTTTTACTAGCAAGAAAGAAAACAAAAACAAGCTACAACTTAATAGGAAAATTGAAATAAAATGCAGTAGTAGAAAACAAATACTGACAGTCAGGACACAGCCTGACACCCTGTCAGTCAGGGAGTTGGTAGCAGTCTCTTTAAATGGTGGCTGCAGTCCTCCTGGAGTGACAAATGTGGAACTGTTGAAGCAGTGGTGCAGCAGTAGGGTGCTTCTCCAGTCCTTCTCCAAAGATCTAGTGGTGGTGTAGAAGGGCCTGGTCTTCCCTAGGGATTCAGTGGAAGAAAAGGTTGCCGGTGGTGTTCTGATTCCCAGATTTTATTGAGTTAGAAATGCCTGGCTCTCCCCCCTGGGTGGAGCATTTCACAATGGGATGATATAATTTTATCAGTCACTCAATATATCAAGATATCAAGATATCTTCCTGGACAAGGATTGGTGGTGGAAGAGACAAAGAACTCTGCCTCTCCTGGGCTGAACAGAGGGTAACAGAACACACACCCTTGGCCACATCCTGCATTGCAACCCATGACAGCAAGTCACTCTTATTTCTGGAAGGATCAGTAAGCCTTTTCCCAAAGCAGCAGTGAGCCATGTTGTAATATAATGTAACCTGTATTTTCCTAGAAGATGAAGGAGATATTTGAACACTATGTAACATTTTCTACAGTCTCTTGTATTTCTGATGAGTTCCTTTCCTCTTCCACTGTGTGTGCTTCCAGCTAGCCCAGGTTCACAGGAGAAGGGAATTGAACTCCACGAGGTGAGCTGGAGATAAAGATCAAAACTACTCTTCACTCTTGGCTCATGCCCAAGGTTTTTATTCTGAACTCAGTCCAAGAGGAAAAGAGGAAGAAGGAAGGTTGCACAGGTTCCCTTTTTGAACCCCAGGGAATGGGCTGGAAAATGACAAACATCTTAGCCTGTGATCTGACATTTCAGGGATGGAGAGGAGGGAAAGAGTTACATGAGTCACAAAGCTGGGAGATATAGATAACACAGTTTTCTGGGTTTACAGATACTAGCAACTTGTCATACAAAAATGCAATACCATATATTTCCTTTTGGAATAATTTTGGATTTCATCTTGGAATTATTATAACTGAAATGCATAGAAAGCTTCAGCAATGAACTCAGAACATTTTTGTAGTGGGTGAGGCCTGGGTGGGAAGAGAAAAGGCAGTAGACTTCATTTCTTGGTCCATTTAGAACCTAGCCCAAGCATGCAGGGCATAAAGGGTATTATTTAAACCTGTTTTATTTTAAGAAATGTTCACAGCTATTGCTAACTGTAGCAGTTTGAGTCTGTAATCAGGCAGAAACCCTATTTTGTGCAGTGGTTTTTTGTTTGCTAACAATAATTTCCCAGCCAATGCACCAAAAGTTGTTCTGGTTTCAGTGGTATTCAAAATGTCTATACACCTGTTAGAATCACTTACTTATTTCTGGCTGTGAGATAGGACTAGGAGAAAGAGCAAAACAGGCTTAAAACTTCAAAAGAACAAACAAAACTTTTATTGACAAATTAAACTGGTTTATGGAAATCAGAATGAAACTTTTAAGTCACTTCTCTTCCCCCTAACACACTTTTTCCTTTCCCACCAACATAACAATGTAGAGAGGACAAAACTCAAAGATTTCTCACTCTTAAAACAGTCTTTCAATTCACTCAGGGAGCCTCTCACTAGCAAAGCCATGGAGATTTCCCCAGAAGACTTAGTTTTTAGGTGCAATCTCCACAAGTGCATCCACCTGGAGGAAAATCTGCACTTGCAAAAGCCCTCCCATCTCACAGCTCCCCCAAAGCCGCGCTTCTGGCCATATCAAATGCATGGGGTACTATATTTTAAGGATGAATGTTCAAATGCAAAAGTTCAGCTTCATCTGCTTCTAAGAAATCATTTTGATCTCTAGGAACAAAAGAATGCCACCCCCTCCCTCAGGCCAATGGGGCTTTACTACTTCATCTCTCTCTCTCTGATCCAAATAGCTCCAAAAGAAATTACAATCTTTGCTCAGGTCTCAAATTGAACTATTCCACCCCCCATGATTTTCTGTGATTTACAAGGCTAATTAGCATCCATCACCATGGCTTACAAGAGAATTTCAGTCCAAGGACCCTCCTCACTCTCCAACTAAAACGAGGACTTCTTCATCTTTCATGTCTCCATGCTGTTCCTCTACATTGTCTTTTATCAGTCTCCGTTTCCTTTCACTCGGGAGAAGATCAATGTCTGCAGATCTCAATCTGGGTCTTAAAGAGTTAAATCTCTCGCAGGCAAACAGACAGAATTAAAACACAGTAGAACACTGGAATCCGGGCTGAAGCCTAGGCTAAACTATCGAACGCAGTGGCCAGGCTGGGCTTGGGCCATCTTTAGTTTGCAGGCTATTGCCAGTCTTTGCCCATATTACTGGGCTGCTTTTCAGTCTCTGCTTATAATCCTTCATGGGAGCCAAGCTAGGTACTGGGGAAACAGCCAGCATGTGGCCACTGTAATCCATTCTTTCCCCCTGCTCAGTAACCTTCAATAGCAGTGGCAATTCTAGTCCCAGGCCCTCTCTGGAATGCAAAGAAAAACTCAAAGAACTCAGCTCGGCCAGCGGGGCCCTCCTGGCCATGTAGGGCTGAGCCTTCCCAGCCATGTGGGCTCGGGCCCTCTCGGCCATGCGGGCTGGCCTGGGCCTGGCCCTGCCTAAGCAAGGCTGGGCTCGATGTTACCTCCGCTTCAGCTGGAAGGAAAAGAGAAGCCTCTTTTCTGGGCTTTTGATTTTAAAAGGTGTATCTCACAGAGGCATAGACTTTTCTGATTGGTCTATTACTTCTGTGGGCTGGGTTCCATCCTGAAACCAGCACACTAATAAAGACTCTGAGATGAGGTGTTCCCTGCTGAATTATACCTTCTTGGTATTGGCCACTTTTTCCATGAATATGGCTGAAGTAACTCCCCTTTGTCCCTCCCAAAATAATCCGGCTAGATATGGTGAAGAGGAGAGTAAGGGAAGCCCTTCACGACTAGGATAAAAGACCAAAGGGCTGCTTCTCCTCCGGGATACATAGATGTTTATTCCAGGCTGGGATCCGGGAGGAAAAGAGAGCGAGGAAAGGATTTCCCAGGAATTTCAAACCTTGGGAGAGGGACGGGGAGATACATAGCACCCACCAATGGGATAACATTCCAGGGATAGGGAGGGGAAAGGAAAAACACGTCACACATGGGGGGAGGGATTACCGAGAAACCAGGGATCATTAGATACTTGCACCCCTACATCTGGCAATAGCCCATACACTAACCAAGGTGCTGTTGTCCTTATTTTTGATCACTGCAAACACCCAAGGGGTGTTTGTCTTCTGGGAACCTCCAGACAGGACCAACTTGTTCCAGAATAACAGCTCCTGGCTGTCACACAAACATGAATTTTACAAAGCTGAAAATGCTGTGTTTAGCAGGATGGCCTCCTTAGATTTTAAGAGAAGCAAACTCTTCTTTTAAGAGAAGCACATTTAATCCCTTGATTTCAGAAATTGCCACTTCAGTGAATTTTGACATGTGACTTTTGCTGTTAGGATTACAAGACCTTGAGAACCCAACCACATAACCACCAGCTTCCCAGAAAGAAGGTGGGATTTTTTTTGTGTGTGTGTGTGCACATAATGCCTTTTTTCATTGTTTTTTCTTATGTATGTAAAAATAAGTTTGAAATATTTTTTCCTTGAATTGTATTTATAGTGTGCTATAGAGTATTACTTCTTTATACTCAGTCCATCTTCTCAAATAAGCAGAAATCTAACAGTATCTAGGTTGGCAGTGATGACATGAAGCTCATGGATAGAACTGGGGGTTGAGAAAGGTATTAAAGCTGAAACAGAAATGTTCATTATCCATTTATGTAAGTACAAATGTAAGTTTGGTTGCTATTTCAGAGATATTGCAATCAATTTAATGGTCTGTCTTTGCTCTTTCTGTCAAGAAATCAAGGTGAATTTCTAACTGAGAATACAGACTGTTAAAACAAGGAAAGTAGGAGATTATGTACTTTTGCAGTTGTTTTTGATGGACTTCCTCTATACAAAAAAGAAAAGAAAAGTTGTTTTCCTCCTTCTAGAAGAAATTCTGAAAATGGTTCTGGAGATCTGAAGTCCAGGTCTTAGGTGTCAAAGTAGGTATCATTGTCTCTGAGCTGCCTAAGCTAAGCCAAGAATGAGGTATGATAGCAGTGGGATAGCAAGGGATCATGCACGGATCATCAAAAAAGGGACTTGGGAGTAGATTAAAAACCCACACCCTAAGCTCAAAGCAGAGGCCAAATGGACCCAGTTTGGGTGAGTTGGGGCTATACTGAAGTTGAGAGAAATGCTTGTTTAGAAATGACATGACTATTTGCACATGGCTTGCTCATAAAATTGCATGTTGGAACTCAGGAACCTTAGGTATGAGAGGGAAAAACCCAGCACATGGGAATCATAGGTGAATGAGTTTATGGTTTTGAAAAGGTGCATGTCTTGGTTCATAGCATGTCAGTGGTTAAAAGCTACTCTTCAGGCCACATATTACATAACACAATACAACTGGATGTTGCTTTTCTGATGAGTGGGTAGGTTTAGAAAAGAAGCTGAGAGTGACTTTATTTTTTACTATCTTCTCTATCTTGAAGCATCCACGAGAAGCTGAATTTCAATAATGTGCATTTTGAAACTTATGTGTTCTGAAGTTTCCTACAAAATGGCAACAGTGAGGGAAAAAATTAAATGTTTTGGAAATACAACACCATATTTTAAAAATCACTTTTGTTCTTGGGTGGTGTTGCAAAATATGAAATATGTCAAGATTATCTGAAGTCATGATGTTCTTTGATGTAAGACCTTTGTATACTTTCAAGCCTAATCAGGTCTCTGCAACCTTCAGTGGGTGCTGGGATGAGGAAAAACAATTAAGGACATATTGATCTCTGCACCAATTTCAAATCTACCCTCGGGAGTCTAACCTACTTTGGACTAAGCTTGTTCATTTTCAATTTCCTCCCTGATCCCGAAAGCAGCTGTATCAACAAGGACACTGCTTCTTTCCCAGATGAAAGTGGGGAAATATTGATGTCCCCCAGGCTGGATGGAACCCACAGCTGGTAACGCTTAGGGGGATACATCAGTGCTGGGCAGATAAATCACAGCTGCCTCCATAACATGTATTCTTAGCCCAAACCAGAGCTGGATTCTGCTAATGGAGTACCTGGAAAAAGCTGAGCAAACCTTTTTTATCGTTTTTTAGATCTGTAGGACAGATCTAGCGTGGAGTCCTAGAGAGACGATAATGTGGGGTTATCTGCAAGGCTTTTGCTTTTTTGGGTCATTTACAGAAGGGAAACAGATGAAGGCAGCAGCTTTTGCCTCCAGTTGAAAGAAGGTATTGCAGACATTTCCACAATGAGAGCAGAGGCACTGGGCAGGAGAAGGTTTCTCAGTACAGGGGGCTGGCAATACATTCCCCTCCACGCTTGCCCCATGGTCCAGATACCAGTCCATTGCAGATGGACAGCACAGGCTGTACAGATGAGAGAAGAGAGGTGTCCAGGTCCCAGTTCTAGAGCTACCTTGAATGGATCTCTCCTTCCATAGCACCTGCCAATCCCTTTTCTCTTTCCTTCTGGAGGCTTCCTCCTGAAGGAAGAAAGGACCCGATCTCATTTTGCCCCAAGAACTGCAACACAGCAGTTGCCCCTGCTGATGTGAGTTGCTTTTTCCCATGTAAAGCAAAACTCAAAGTTGAATGCAGCCCATCTTGTCACAATTCCTCTAATTTTCCTGCAATTTTTCCAGATGGGAGAAGGAAAATAAGGTGCGCATTTCCCTGCCAGAATTGTTTCTTAGGAATGAAAATGACTGCAACATCTACTGGGTTATTATTTTATATTATTGCATATATGAATAAGAGTATGTGTATCAGTGTATGCCTGGGTTATATGTATGGGGGACAGACTTTAAATGTCAATCAAATGCTTACCTCTCCATCACCTTATTCCATTTGCCTAACATTAAACTGTCATGTATCATTCAAAGTTGGGCTTTTAGAGGCACCTTATAATAGAAGTGCTTTAATGGGAGTTGTGTTCTGCCTCTGATATCCTGAGGAAAATCTCCAAGAAATCAAATATGCTCTGTCTACCTACCTTTGCCTGAGTTTGAACTCTGCCATTCATGAACCATGCCATTCACATACAAATGGATGCCCGAAGGGTTGGGAAGTGGTTTGGGAATGATTGAGAAGTGGTGCTGGGCTGCCAGACAAGAAGAGCATTGTAGTGTGAGGCAGGCTGTGTCGTGTCTCTCTGCCACTGGCCTCAGCTGACATTGGGCTTTTGGTGTAGAGTGCCTCAATTTCTCCATCTACATACTAAGTTCTGTTCTTCATAAAGGGCTACTAGCAGGCAGGATAAGGGGAGCTGTCTACCCTTAGGTAAATATGGTTTTGTTGCTTCCTTTTCTCTAGAAACACAATATGAGAAGGGAAAGGCATCCAAAATTTGCAGAGAACAGAGGTGAGGCAAGCTGAGGCAACCAGGCAAGATCTTTCCCATCAGACTTCTGGAAAGCAGCTTATCTGTGAAACAGCTTGAGATGCAGCCAGGCCCCAGACCTGAGAGCAGCCAGTGGGCAAGTGCAGAGGTGGAGCTTACACTGAGTTAGTTACATATAAAATGCTTGGATGGGTCAGTGCTGGCCACAACACCCGGTAGGTGGCTGAGGGGAGCTTTCCAGAGAGCAGCGCTGGCCATGGGGACAGCAGCCCCAGCCCTCTTGGTACTGCTCAGCCTAAGAGTGACTGTTTGTGATGCTGAGGACACCTGTTCAGGTGAGTAGAGCACAAATAATACTGCCATCTCACTGAGACAGCCTGTTTCATTTCCCCTGATAAGAGAAGGAGGTTGGGAAGGCAGGGGGCAGAGGGATAAGTAGGGGTTTTTTTTCTTCTATGCTTTTTAAAATTTAGCTGCCAGTGGGAGGAGAGTAAGTGAGAGGCTGAAGTCTCAGCAGACTTAAGAAAGCTGCTGGCTCCAACTAGTGATGTAACATCATTCCCTCACAAGTGGGGTCTCTAGGAACAAACAATCTGTGGTGAGGTTTTCCCCTGGTTTGGGTTTTTTGTTAATAAGGTTTTGGTGCAGTGAGCAAAGGATACAGACCAATACAAAAAGCATCAGTCTGGGGATGCTCTGCAGCATAGTGTTCTGACTGTATTCTTCAGAAAGGCCATGGGGCAATTTCAAACAGGCCTACCATCAAGAAATTCAGAAGAACTCTTACCCTTACTGTCCACAGATCCATCAGTGTCTCTTACTCTGCTATCAATACCCCAGTGGGACACTCTCCGTTTTTGTTTTACTAACTACAGTATATTTGTCATGCATGCAATGTCATATATGTCCACCTCCTCTCCCACTGAACTCCCCTGAAGCCAGAGAGATGAAGTCTGGCTCTTCTAATATGTGGAATCCTCAAGGCCATCTGTCAATCCCTACAACACCCTAAACTTCCCTACTCAATCGCTTTTGATTATGCTGTTTCTCAACTTCAAAGGATTTGGGTTCCTCTCCAAGACATTTCAGAGCCCTAATAATCTCCACAAAGACTATTTTTATTTCTCAGAGGTGAAAATAGTAGGACTGGGTGATGCTGATCGACTTGCCATTCTTCAAGGATGTCCAGGGATCCCAGGTGTCTCTGGCCCAAAAGGAGAACCAGGCCTCCCAGGAACAAAAGGTGAGGCCCCCAAAGCCAGTGATGAGCTGATGAGCACTGTGATATGAGATGGCTTTGTTGCTTTGGGTTGGGGAAGCAAGCTGAGGCTGGAGCAGTAGCTGGTCTGGCACTGGCTACTGTGAGGAACTGGAGAATTTCAGTGGAAAACACCCCTATTAGACATAAGCTGTGTTTTGGTTTGAAAGACAGGTGTTTGCTAGGGAAGGCAGAAGCTTTTTTTTTTTTTTTTTTTTTTTTTTTTTGAATGGAGGATGTAAATTCTTTCTGAATTATTATAATTTTGAAATTAAGGGGCTTTTAGGTAAAGATATGGGAATAGAAATAACAGGGTTTTATTAGTAACTATAATAAGGTAAACAGAATAACAAAAATTATGGCATTAACAAATAGAACAAGGGATTCAGTAACAGTTTTCTCAACTGCAAACACTTTTCTCTTTCGTCTAGTTATTGTTACAACTAGCAGGGAGCTCTAGCAGGTTTTTGGTGGACTGGGCAGGTGTGCTGATTTTTAGGTAGCTGCAGAGGGCATGGGCTCTGCTGCTGTGATTTTTAGGTAGCTGCAGGGTAGCTCTGTTGTGCGCTTGGGAAGCTCATGGTAATGATGGCTTTGAGATGAGAGGGATTGAAGAGAGGGGCTTTAGTTCACAAAACCCCTTTGGAATTTTGCAGCAGATTCTGGTGCTTTAATAGGACTTTTGGAAAACAGTAAACTGAAAAGACAAGGGATGAGCAGAAGTCTCAGGGGCAGTGGATGATTTCCATCAGAGATTTTGCGACAAAAACTGGAAACTGTGAGACATCCTGGCAGACTAGGGGGTGTGGGGACCCAGCAGCAGAAAGAAAGGCCACTCCTGTCTGGGTTATGGCCGTGGTAGTGAACTGCTTTCCCCAAGCCACAGATTTGATTGTTTTCTTCTTAAGCTTAGAGAGAGACAGAGAACTATTACCTGTCTCTGTTTTTTTATATTTGCCTCCAGAATTTTACAGGGTTTTTTGTCTTTTTGAGAGAAAACTCTTTAGTTGAGAGAAAAATACAACTAGATGCCTCTTCTTCTCTTGACAATGTCTTTTGGCTTTTAAAGCATTTAATAAATACTAGTAGTTAACATTTCTCAGCAACATCATAGGAAAAATTCTATATGTACAAAAAAACAAAAGAAAATGAAACTTAAGTCCCAATATGCTGGTACATGGAGTAATCTGTTTCTTCCTTGAGTCCTGTCACAAATCTGAAGTGATTTTGGGGTGTGAAGTGTCTCATTTATTTCTTCTACAGAAAAGAATTCATTTATTTTCTAGATCTGTATTGAACAGTCTGGGTGGGAAGGAGGCTGAAATGCTCCTGCCTGCTTTCTGGGGAGAAGTGTGGGAAATGTACTGGCAACCCCTATTCTGGGAGAAAGGGAGATGGAAGTCCTTCAGAGGTTTTACAGCCAACTCATAGAGAATGTGAATCATATCAATTGAGCGAGCTGATTCACAACAAAATCCATGGACTGGCTTCACAATGTATCAAAGCTCACAAGAGTTCATATATGAACTGTGAATTAAGACTTCAAATGGCAGTATCAGTGTAGTAAGGCTTCAAAAAAAAAAAAAAAAAAAGGAGTAAGGTGAAAAAAAAGGAGTAAGATTTAAAAAAAAAAAAAAAAAGTAAACTATGTTGCAAGACTGAATCTGATTAACTGGTCTCCCTGGTTTCTGTGAAAGCCAAGGCACAGTTGCCTAGGCTTCTGTGACTCCCCCCCTCTGGTCAGTTTGAAACGTGCACATTAAAAATGAGTGTCTTTGCAGGAGAAATGGGAGATCAGGGGTTCCCCGGGAAAGCAGGACCACCTGGTGCAAAAGGTAATGTATAACATATGCAGCTCTAATCCGTAAATGCCCCCAAGCTCAGGACATGCACTGGGAGACTGGGTCTACAGAGATGAACTGCAGGGCTGGCCATAGGCTAAGAAACGGTACTGAAGTAGCATAGGAAAAGCCTGATTTGGGGGTATGGCTCTTGCATGGAGTGAGCGCTAGAAACAGTGTCCTTCAGTGGGACATAACATAAAAGAAGAAATTCTTCTCAGAATTTCCCACTGACCCTTGCTATAAATTTTGCTCAGTAAAGTCAAGTTGGTTAATCAATAAGGCAATTTATTAGTTCATTGATAAGGGACGAGCAAACAGCACTGGAGACATGGGGAGTCTGGGCTGCACCAACACGTCTGTCCTACCCCTGGTCTCTGCCCCTTTTATCGGCAAGCTCTGGTGGGGGCTGTGACTCGCCTGCTGTGCTGGGTACAAGTCTGAGCAAGCCCCAACATGTTCACCAGCTCCCCAGGCTCCTAGCCAAGCTGCAGTGGCTACAAGTCCCCAGCAGGTCTGGACAAGGCTCGAACGGGTTTGCCAGGTTACACTCCTAGCAAGTAGGTACAGCAGTGACAAGTTCTAACATGCCTGCAACATGTCCCCAGTTTTCCCTTATACATGGATACAATTTATACATAAGAAATGGATACAATTCATGGTTATGTGCTAAAGCAATAGCAAAAGTTTAAAAAAACCCCAGCATTTTACAGCAAAGTGATTTGAACAAAAAAACTAATGATATCATGTTTTTCTTTTTCTCATGTCCATGTTTAAAGCTCAGCATTCTTGTTTTATACGATTTCATGGTGTATTTCCATAGTGACACAAATCACTGTATAACATCTCACACCCTAAAATCAGACCTGTCCCCATTCCCCACTCCTACCCTAAACTTCCTGCAGCACAACCAGCCTGCCCAAATGCCCCCCAGCTCTAAGGAACTTTGGAGTTCTCTGTGGAGCTTCAGCCCAGAGGCCTGATGCAGAGGTACTATGCTGAGTGCTTGTTCTGCCAACTGACAGGGGCAATTTAATGAACACAGACACCAATGGAAAGAATGGTCTTATTTTTCTATTAATATAAAGGGAACACAAAAGTAAAATAATACATTAGATAAAACCACATGCTTGGCTTTGATGACAAGTAAAAATTAGCAAGGTAATGCACCTAATCATTGCTATAAGAGAAGGAGGATAGTGATGGAGAAAGATACATTACCAGTTACCTAAATACTTCACTATCATCCAAAGTTCAGAGTTGCTGGGGAGCCCCATTTTGCAGCGAGGACACGGAGAACCCTTCCCAGCAATTGGGAAAATTCTACGTGGTGCATCCACCCATAGGTGAGGTCTCCAATTTGCCCTTAAAGGGAGTCCAGTGTTTAAAGCCCAAATCAGCAAGTCAAAGTAACTTGATTATATTTTTGCAGAGAAACACCTGGATATGATGGCATACTTCCTGGTTAGTAGGGCCAGTGTTTGGCCAGAGCCCAAGCCTTGGCTGAGAGGGCTTTTCCCCTAAAACAACCCTACAAACAAGCCTCTATTCATGTCAGTTGGAAAAGTTTCTTCAAATTATACATTTTTTTCAGATAGCTACACAAGGTTATAAACATCTAGCATAAGCATTTTTGTAATATATTTTTAAGCAAATAATACTGATGATGTTAGTTACACAATGCCCAGGATCCATTTTATAAGTCAACTCTAGCTTAGGCTTGCTGCTCAGGCTTAAGCACATCACTGCTTTCAGCAGCCTCCATTCTTTGACTCAGTGCACAGTGCCCACTTGACCACAAGGACAGGATCAAACAATGGCACAGGATGAGGTTTCCTTTGTAATGGGATGAACCCCTGAAGAGGGTGATGCCTGATGATGGATGATGTTGAGAAACTGGACATGTGCTGCAAATCCTGGAGAAGTGTCTCTTCTAAAGAATCCAGCTGCCAGCACAAGGCAACTGTAGGAACTGAGCAGTGGTGCACTGATTAGCAGGGAAGACATCCCTTTTACATACTGAATATGAAGCTATTTCCTGGCCAAGAGCACCCATGACTTCAACTGAAATGCAAGCAGGAGATGGACAAACCCACTGAAAAACCCTGACAAACCTTATTGACCAAAATCTCACAAGTGCTTGACTGTAAACAGAAAGCCTCCACAAAAAGTCACTAAAATGGAACTGTGAATCCCCCCTACATTCCAACAGATAGAGCAGCAGTCCTCTCTCCTCTGTATCCTGCTCTTCCTGCTGTTCCTGAGGGATACTGCTAATCAAGCGAGCAGCCAGGCTGAGGCAGCTGCACCACCTGGAACGCTCATCTGAGCACTGTAGCTTTGCACCTCTTGACAGCCCCTTGTATAGCCTCTCCTGTACATTTGGGACATATGGATGCCTCTAGAAGCTATTTGTGGAGGCACAGTAATTCATTTGCATTGGATAGCGTGTGATGGGCATTTTCTTCTTGTTCTATAGGAACAGCTGGAGAGCCTGGCTTCCCAGGACTGAAAGGTAAATCATGCTGTGCTGAATTTATCATGTGAGCTACTTTGTAAACTTCCACCCTGTGCTGTTCTTGTACCACACACCAATGGGGCTGTTTGGTGACAGTTATACCTCATCATAGGCTCTGCCCTGGCCCAGGTGCTGTGGGTAGTCCCACTCCCAAACTAGATGTTCAGCAATAGGTGTTGCCCTCAGCTCGGGCACCTGGTGCTGCTGCCTGGAACCATCAGCTGCAGAAGCCACACGGCTGAAGGACCAGCCAGATTTGGGCAGGGTTCTTAATACTCCCATGCTAGGCAAAATGCAGAGGCTCAAATGCAATTAAATTGCTGCTAGTACCAGAGGAACACGTCTCTACCAGCGGTAACAGTAAGGTATTACGGAAACATGTTTTTTTTCCCTTGTGCCATCTAAAGGCCACAGGCACCCATCTCAGAGAACTTGCCTGCACTGTGACTTCCCTCTCTGGAATTTGGCTGGCAATCACTGGGTCCATCACCCCTGGTCTGGCAGATGATTCTCGTGCTCCGGTTTTCACTGCTACTCCCAAACCCCTGTCTAAAGCCCTGTGCCAGCAACAGCCATTCCCCTGATGGGACTTGTAACTCTGCCTTTCCAAGGTGTACTTCTTCCTCCTTCCCACACTCACCCACTCCTATCCCACATGTCCCAGCCCAATGGGACTCATGGGCACAAACTGCTGGTAGACAGCTCCATGGGTTGGGCAGCAGCAGGCTGAGCAGCCAGGTCCAACAGAGACATCTATTGTGTCAGTCTGTCAGTCTCTGTCAGTCTTTGGACCTCTCAATCCTAGAACAGATGCCAGTGGGAAATAGATCATGCTAGGTCCAACAGGCAAATAGAGGCAAAGCTGCTGTTCATTCTGAGTGTGTGTGTGTGTGTGTGTGTGTGTGTGTGTGTGTGTGTGTGTGTGTGTATGTAGATATATGTGTGTGTGTATGTATAGTGCAACCCCCACTAGCCACCCCATATACCTCCTGGTCAACCTGGAGAGCTCTTCCCAGTGTCTGAAGCAGCTGGGTGTCATTGCTGTAGTTACAGAGGTTTGTGACTTGGCTTCCCACCTGCCCCTCTACACTTTCCTGGGTCTGTGCAGATAGGCTGGTGGGTCTCCTCTGGTGGGTCTGGTAGCAGCCAGGACAGCTTATACTGAGCAACACTTCGTGCCTGGTTTCTATGCCTTTCATTTGCTTGGCGCAGATGAGCCGAGCACTTCTTCTAACATCACAGCTCTCCAGTGCAACAGGATTTGTTTTGGCAAATCTCAAGTACTGGGGAATGAGAGTGCTGGGTGTGGAAGTTGGAGAGGAATTGATGGTGGTGTTTGTCCAACAGGAACAAAAGGAGAGCCTGGATTTCCAGAAATATGGGGTAAGTTTCATCCTAAGTCTTCACGACACTGGTCAGCTTTACAGAGTGGATGGTGGTGCTACCTGCACCAGAAGTCAGGACAGGATAGAAATAGAAACAAGTACAGATGACAGTGAAGGATGGAGTAAAGAAAGATTTTTATCTTTGCTTCTCACAGACACATGAAGCTTCTTTGGGTCTACTCTGTATTCCAGCCCTGCTGGGAAAGTCATGTCCTCTGAGCACTACTGATATGTCCTGTCCTCTGTGTGTCCTGGAGGAGGTCAATCTGAGTTTTTCAGTGAATTTGTGTCCTGATTTCTAAGATGAAAGCACTAAAACCAGCTGTATGGACATGTGACTACTTCAAAGGCAGTTATACTCCCGCACTTGCAGTGACACCTTTAGCACTTACGTGTGATAGTGCTCAGATGAACTTATTCATTGGAAGAAAAGAAGAAAAATTTTTTTTTTAAGTTGCCTCATCTGTCTCCATAAGCTTAAGTTCAAGGAGAGCTACAACCTGCTCTGGCTACAACTGGGTGCTGTAGGACCACAATAACAAGCAAAAGGTCAGACAGATCAAAGCTGCTTAACACCTGACCGATTGGGATGCCACTGAACTGGTCCCTTGCAGCCCCAGACACTTCTCTGGGCATGCAAAAAATTTAACTAGTAGGAAGGAAAAGGAAAAGGCCAAGTCCTGGACCATCTCCCTTCTAGAGAGATCACAAGACAGCTGGTACACCTCTACTGTATCCATATATCACACACAGCACACTAGGACACCTGCACCACCAACACCATCATCTCTGATCATCTCCCCAGGCTTTCCCTACAACAGGGATGTCTGATAAGAGACCATTCAGTCATCTGTGAATCTGAACTTCTGTCAGCAGGTGTGGTTTTGGAGAGCCAAAAAAGTATACATTATATAAATATATATGTATATGTATATGTATATGTATGTATGTATGTATGTATGTATACATATATAAATGTACATATTCAAAAGTGTTGTGTGTCTTTGAGAGACCACAGTGTGGCTTTCCAGTACTTAGGGGGTGCTTATTAAAAAGATGGAGAGTGATTTTTTCACATGGGCAATGACAGGACACTGGGGAACTATTTATAGCTAAAAGAGAAGAGCTTTAGATTAGATATTAGGAGATTATTCTTTACTTAGAAGGTGATAAGACTCTGGCACAGGCTGGCCAGAGAAGCTATGGCTGCCCAGCCCTGGAAGTCTCCAAGGCCAGGTTTGGATATGGCTTGGAGCAACCTGGTTTAGGGGAAGGTGTCCCTGCCTATGGCAGGGGGTGGAATGAGATGAGCTTTAAGATTCAAATTACCCAAATCATTGGTGATTCTATTATTCAATCCACAGAGGCTGAGCCGAACACTGTTCACTGCATCACAGGAAGCTGTCTCTCTGTGTCACTAGCTCCTTTGCTGTCAACTACCCACACACTCTCTGTGCTCTGCATACATTCTGGAGCTGAGACAAATTCCTGGATCATGAGTTTGTAATCTTTTTCAGAGCAGCTCCATCATCCAGACCCCCAAAAGTCATTGCAGATGAGAGGAGTCTCAGCACCTTAGATCATCTCTTTCTTAGAAGGTGCTCACCTCCCCTGCAACATATAGGCTCAGAAGCCATGGCAGGGTTTGGTTCCCAGCAGCTCTACATTAGGATTCTGCAGTACAAGAGGGCCAGCTGGGTGTTGTAGGGCTCAAAGGCTCAAGGCTGATGTGCTCCTTGGATCAGTAAACACATTATATAACTCTTTCCACTTGATTTCTTTGATTTGCACAGAACCCAGGAACTGCCAAGAACTGTTGTCCAAAGGGAAGATTTTGAGTGGCTGGTACACAATCTACCCCCAAGACTGCAATGCCACCACTGTCTTCTGCGACATGGACACGGATAGTGGGGGATGGATTGTGAGTAGGATGAGGAGAGGGAGGTTTACGTGCTCCTACAGTGATTCCCGTTAAGGCTGCAAAGGAGGGTTCAAAAGTAGAAACACAAGGCTGAGGTTCAAGTCCGCAAGCCAGAGTAAATCCTTCTGGAAACAAGCAATTCCCCCAAGACTTGTCTCTGGAAGCAGACTGAGTGCCACAGACCCACTCCCTGCTTCCATCAGCAAATAATTTCCTTCTCATTTCCAAGGGCATATAGAGGAGATTGTGAGCGAGGGATTCTTGTGGGGTTTGCTCCCCAGATACCCCCGATGCAGGGGAAGCATTTACCATGGTGGGCATGTCCCCCAGGTGCTGTGGATGTTTTTAAGTGAGGGATGGGCTGGTGGAGCTGAGGGTCTCTTTCAGGTTTTTCAGAGACGCTGGGATGGGTCAGTGAACTTCTTGCGAGATTGGGATTCATACAAACGAGGTTTTGGCAACCAGCTGACGGAGTTCTGGATGGGAAATGACAACATCCACCTCCTCACCTCTCTAGGTAAGGTCTGACTCTGCCTGGGCTTGGGCCATGAGAGTCCAATGAGAGACCCTGTACTACATTGGGTCATTGCAGACCACTGAGCTTCTCATATTCATCTGAGCCCCCCACTGTTAATCCCAAATAGGATACAGGTTCTTGCAGCCTACTGCATACAGGAAATTGCACTCTAAAACAAAGCAAAACTAGAAGACAGGGAAGAGAAGGAGCTGGCTGCATGATCTACTTAGGAGACAGGCCAACATGTCATCCTATCTGGACTGGCTGTGATGGCATCATCTGGTCCACACACAGCCTTGGAGTTACAGCTGTGCACAGGACTCCTGCGCATGACTAATATCATGTCTGAAGAGATGCTTCCCTAGAAAACCATCAAATGTATAGGAGGCTCTGCAGGAATTTTAAATAAATCAAAATCTCTCAAGTAGTGGCAGCTCCTCTCAAGTTATCTCACAGCCCTTTAAACCCTCCACCCTGAAATCCAGTGGCATACCTACCATCCACCCTGCACCACTGCTGTCTGTCTTCTTTTCTAGGACCCTGTGAACTCCGCGTTGACCTGAGAGACTTTGAGAACAATTACTATTTTGCCAAGTATGCTTCATTCAGAGTTTTAGGAGAGTCAGAGAAATACAGACTGGTTCTAGGAGACTTCCTTGGTGGAAACGCTGGTAAGTTTGAGGCAGTTCACTGGGAAAGTCTATTTCCTAGAGCATTTCAGAAGTTTTCAGCTTCTGTGCAGAGATGTATCATGCAGACTCCTTGTACCAGCTACATTTTGGGTCAATCAAAAAAAACTGACCATGGTACCTCAGGTACTGAGTAACCTCTGGGTACAGGGATGGAGGGAGACACCCATCACCCAAAGAAATGTGACTCAGCATTAACTACAAGCCCCCGCTATGGGCTGTTATGGTTTAACAGCAAATGAACCTGGTCCTGAGCAGTACCCATTCCAATTGACCTTTCCAACAGCTCTGCAACAGCCAGGTCAAGTTCTGCTTTCAGTTACAATGGGAGAAGACATTTGACCATAAAGTTTGTCATTTCCAGGGCTGGGGTGCTGTTCAGCACTTGCAGCATCAGCACTCCATCCTCTTAATACCTGATGGTTTGGGTTTTTTTTTAAAAAGTAAACAAATATTCTTCAAAATTCAATATCCATCATTCAGGAATGAGTGAAAACAACACCTGAGAGTGCAGTACTCTGGGTTTATGTTGACTGCAATCCTGTCTGGTAATTCAGACCTCAGTGTGTCTGCAGAGAACCTAAGCATTGCAAGAGAATGCACCTTCACCTGTGTGTCTGTGAAGAGAATCTGGCCCATTTGATTCACAGGCAGAAAATTCTCCCTGTGTTTAAGCAGAGCTCAGGATACTTATTTTATCCAAGACAAAGTGGAAACCTGGGCAAGGGGGCAGCAGGATTTATATAACTTGCCTTGCACCTAGCAAGGGCCACCCAGCAGGGGTGCATAGACACATCAAGGTCCTGTTTGTGATCCCTACTGCAGTAATTGTGAATGTGTGCTCTCTGCAGGAGACTCTTTATCATACCACAGGGACATGCCATTTTCAACAACAGATCAGGACAATGACATGAGCTCTTTTAACTGTGCCACAGAATACAAGGGGGCGTGGTGGTACAATGACTGCCATTACTCCAACCTGAATGGGATGTACTGGATGGGTGCACATGGGAGCTATGCTGATGGCATTAACTGGAAGACCGGCAAAGAATACCACTATTCCTATAAGCAAACAGAAATGAAGTTCAGACCAGTTTACCATGGTGACAGGGTGCTTGACTAGCTCCCAGAAGTGCCATTCACCAACGAAGAGAAGACACAAAACATAATGTTGTCTGGGAACAAAAATGGACCAGTAAGGCCTTCTGCCTAGAGCAGGATCCTAGAGAGGATTTTTGAAGACAGAAGATACTGGTGCTGGTTTAAGCTCCTATAAGCCCCAGACCCTAGTGTTCACTCTCACCCTGTCTCTTACTCTCACCCTGACTACCTCCAGCAGCTCCACTGAAGCTGATTGAGCCCAAGCAACCTTTTCTGAAAAGTGCGTTACCCTAATTTAAAGACCAGGTGGTGGGTGGAGCCAGTGCACCTCAGTAAAGCTCACTGATATTATTACCCTAAATGGTAATAGTAATAGTTAGTAATAGTAATAATTAGACTGGTAATTTCCAGTCTAATCCATGTATATGAAGACTCCAATATGCATGCAGCCTCTTTCTGTTGGACCCAAGAGCCATCCGAAAGACACCAAATTCCTGACCTGTCCCACTCTCCTTGCAGGCTGTGATGGAGCCACAATGTAGAGCAGCATAGAAAAGACTGAGTTTCCAACACAGGGCTGTCAGCACTGTTTACCAGTTACCCCCTTCCTTCCCCAAGTGTTCCAGGACTACAGGTGGAACCTCAGCTTCTGGAACCATAGCAGAGTTGCTCAGCACTTCCCAGCAGGACACGGCTGCAGCTGGGCCCAGACCCAGCTTTAGCCACTCTTCCAGGGCATGTTTCTAGATCTCATTAGCTGCTGTGGCTCAAGAGCTGTATGCAAAACAGTCTGTTCAGTAGCATGTGTGGTACCAAGACACTACAGCAGTTCCAAGTCATGCCTTGCACATCTGGTCATCATGTACATTGCCAATACCTTCCCCTTCATCTTGTTTCCAATAGCATTTAAGGCTGGACTATCTGCTGGTGGGTGGATACAGTGAATCTGGTTCATGTATTGCATATGACTGTTAGCAGAACTGGGTTTCTTCTTCCTGCGCTCCTACTGCTGGATCCCTCGCCACAGCTAACACAGGAGAGCCAAGTGCTAACTCTTCACTGCAGAGATAGACAGTGGAAATAAAGTGTTTCTTCATGTTATACTCCTAATTCCCCCAGTTTATTTTACTATCTATTGCACAGATTTGTAGGAAGGGCAGCTCCAGCCCTACAAGATGGAAACCAAACCTTGTGGGTAAGAAAAGTGAGGAGGTCACTCAGCACACCACAGTAGGTCAACAGTGTACTAAGAAATAAACCTGAGAATTTGCATCTCCACACTCACTAGGTCCTGTCTCAGTTTACTTCTTTTCAGTTACACAAGAAAGTGTCTGTCTGGGCAGAGAAGTGCACACTGAAAGCCCCGCAGTCACTTCTCCCTTTCCAGAAGCTCTGTCTTGTTTTTCTCCTCCTCCCAATCAGATTCACAGGCCCTCACCAGGAGCAGGAGCAAGGTCTCAGAGCATTCAGCTGTACCTCACCCATCAGCTGCTGATCCTGTCTTCCAGGAGTAGCCACTCAGAGGTCCAAGGTACTACCAGAGACTCCTTTGCAGAGATGTGTAAGCAGGTGCTGACATAATCAGCTTTAAACTAGCCACAAGTGCTAAATCCCCTTTCTCTGCTCATCTCTAACTTCTCCTCTTACTACACAGAAACCTTCAATGTTTAAATTTTGTTTGTGAAGGACACTGATAAGACTTCAAACAAACTACTTACTAAACAGAAATAAAATAAATACTAGTGGATAAAATACAGTGTACGATAAATGTACCTATATTACAGCTAGTGAAAAAATAGTATAGATTAAGATTCAGTGTAATGAATCCATCCACCAAATGGATGAAGGAGTACCCATCAAATTCTTCCTCTCAATTCCCAGAAAAGTAAACATGGAATTTGTATCAAAAGTCCAGGGAGAAGTCCCTGCATGTTTCCTGGGGGTATGTTTCTACCTCCGCAAAAAATTGTGTAGCTTAATAGTTGTAAAAGTAGTGTCTTTCAGTCAGGATTTTCTAGCTTATCTGCCCACATCTGTTTTCACACCAAGTTGTTTACTGGGAGCTCAACTCCTGGCACTACAGAAAGAAATAACTCATTTGCTGTGACAACTTACTAGTCAGAGAACTGTCCTGGATTATATCATCACTTAACATGAAGGTTAGAGTATCCAAAGCTGACACACTAGCTACAGATAAGCTTTTATATGGTTGGGGGGAGGGGGATGTCCTGCCACACTCTGGTAGGGGTAGCAAGTGCAGGAAGATGCTGGCCTTACTTCTGCCCACATAACATGATGCTTACTGGCTCCTCTGCCAAAAAAGCCACACCTGGCAGGGACAGACCCCCTGTCACCACCAGACCCCCACTCCTGCACACAGGTAAGTTCCCATTTTCTGGTTTACAAAAATCAGTCCTAGCTTTTGGTATCTCTGAACCTTACTCAGAGATGGATCTGCCATTCTCCCGCAAAACACAACAGCCAAGTTGCACTGAATCTCTCGTGTATGGCTCAACCATATCTTACTTCCAAACAGCACAGGAGGCATTACTTTCAGAGTAAATTCAAAGCAATAGACACTTGCCAGAACTTCATGGACTGCTCAAGTTATGAAAAGCCAAAGATGAAAATTCAATTTCTGGGGGGCAGAACCCCTCACCAGTACTCACCGACACCCTCCTCAGGCTACACAGCTGCCAGGTCCCTTTAATGTGTGCCCACTCCTGCCCACAGCAAGGTGCTGCAAGTCTTGGCAACAGCCTGCCACCAAGTGCCACTGGCATATTTGGTGCACCTTGGGACGCTGACCACAGCACCTCCTGAGGCTGCAGGGTCTAGAGCCACAGTCCACCACCTCTGCACTGCGTTGGTGCAGAGAGCAGGGGTGGCCAACAGAGCTAGTCTCATGCTGGACTGGCTCTGTGCAGCCTAGCTCCAGCTTGCAGCAGCTTGCCCTGCTGAGCAGTGCAGCCACATCGCTGCCCAGTGAACTGCTATGTCACTGTTACAGTGCCTCAAAACATGACCTCCTGAAGAATCTTTCAGGAGGCTGGTGCTGTAACACCACTTTGTGCAGCTTTTGACAAGCCTGCACATGGATTGATATTACCGCTTGGTCACCTGGCTGGCACAAACCTTCATGATGCCTCCCACACGCAAGGCTCAGCACTGTGCCATTCCCAGCTCCCTGCACTCCATAGGGACATGGCTTCTCTCTCCCTCCAGTGCCATCATGCTGAGCTCGGGTTCAAAGCAGCAGCTAGCACAGCCCAACATCCACCCCGCACTTTACAGGGATAGCAGCAGTAAAAGACAGGGTCAAACCTTTCTTCTGATGTCTACCACGACACACCAAAGACTATGGCAAGGTTCTCTCAGTCAGACATTGCAGCCTTTCACATCACAATCTCACTGAAAGGAGTTGATCAATCATTAAGTCATGTAAGCATGAGCTAACTATTAAGAGTCAGCAAAGATTAATCACAAACCTGAGAAGCAGGATGTGCTTTATCTTGTAGATAAGAGAAACAGATTGCACCTTGTCTAGGTAAAAAGAACAAAACCTATTGTAAACAGAAAACACTGAACCAACCAGTGAAGAAAGAAAGGTGAAAAGTGCAAAGTGAAAAAGACTGCCAGCCTTCATCAGAACAATCCCCAAGGAACACTCAGAACCTTTCCTAGTGCGACCACCAGAGTACACTGCACTTGCGTGTCACGTATGCTAATGATATTAATGATTTCTGAAAAGTAATTTGTATAACCACTCCTATCCCAAAAAATTTAATGAATGTGCAGAAATTTTGCCATATATTGTCCCGTGTAAAAGTGCTTGGTGTATGTGTTAGGAAGTGCAATCCTCCATATACCCTGTGAAAAACAAAGTTCGCGCTTTAGAATTTTAAAAGTTTAATAAGGGATAAAAAAAGGACAATGTCCAGAGCTGGGGTGCTTCTAGCTACTTGCTCAAAAACACACTGGTAAATTCAGACAGTGTTATCTATATACTGTTACATTATTGAGGTACATGCATACTCATGTGTTTCATATATTATTCAAACATGCTTGTGAACTTTTTGATGTTTCAGGAACTCTTTTGTTTGGTTTCTTTACACTCTGACTTATCTGCATGACATCCTATGAATCAGGTCAATACATTATATTTCTTCTTGTGTCTTCATCCTGTTGTTTCACATCCTCTGATAATGATTTAACATGTTCTCCTCGAGTTTAACACATTATTCTGTATTCTCCGGTGCTTTGGTTTATGTCACGGTTATCACTTGGAGAGGTCAATCAGCAGATGTGAGGAACATAATTGCTTTACACCGTTTGTTCAGTTACATCTTGACAGCTAGTGTTTTGCTAAGGCCTACAATATATTCATGACACTACTATTTCTCTAAGCTATACAATGGCTATACAACTTAAACTGATAGACTATGTTATACTAATGAACAGGTAAATGGAGTCATACATTGTTCTATATCCAAATATTTATGATCAATACCAACATGCAAGAGCTAATACATAAATGCACAAGCCAGTATTATATTGTAGGTTTTTTAATACCTGGCGCTGAATGTTAAAAGTAAAATTGGTTAATCAAACTATTTGGGCGTGTGTAAATTCAACAGGGTGTGCAGCTCTTCTTTGCAGAAGCGCAGTGGGTGTAACCTTGCTGTGGCACTCAAGATAAGAGCACTTCTGCAATTCGTAGGGAGTTTACTTTGCTTATTGCTACTCAAGATAGAGAAAGCTTCTTAACGGAATACAAAGTGCGCACGGAAGATATGCAAGAAAAAGCACAGACGATGGACTATATAAAGGACTGCATATACGCTGGAAAGTGTGGCAGCAGTGGAGGGGAGATTCCTCCCGTCACTCTGTCACCCAGCGCTGCTTTTGCTCGCTTTCCACTTGCTCAATTATTAATAAAAAGGACCGATGGAAATTATTCGGCCTCTTGTATTTATGACACTGAATAAAGCAAATACCCACATCACTACGCCAGTCTCTGAGGTGACTCAGCTCAGCATTGGAGCGAATCTAAACAAGAGGCCTGTTGCACAGTGTTCTCCTGGGCTACACCAATTCTGCAACCCTGAAGAAATCAAGCTGTTGCTTGAAGGCACAGCCTCACTTTCCCCTGCTCTAGCTACCCTTACCTTCCCTCCTGGATTGGCACAGACCTCTGAATGGACTCTTTTGTGAGCCAGACCCAAAGATCAATCCCTCAGAAAATTAATTCCACAGAAGAAAAGCATACTTCCTCAGCTGGTGCAGCTCCCTACTCCTGCTTTTTAGGCAACCCCACGAACCTGTGCCTGGGAGGGACCACAACAAACACCTGATCGGGGAGGAGATGCCCCTTTCTCCTAGCTCCGGCCTAAGCGCACAAAGGGTGGAGTGGCCAGGTAACCTTTCCAGAGGTGCAAATTACAGAACTAGCTTCCCACAACTGCTGCATTTTTAGCCTGCAGTACACAGTGGCCCCGCTCGGGCCGGGCCAGCACAGCCTGACGAGCACGGAGCCGCCAGCTCCCTCCGGCGGGAGTGGCGCCCGCCCGGTCACGTGAACAGACGCCAGGTCGCCACGTGATGCCGCCTCAGCGGGTCGCGTGACTGGTGCCCGCGCGGCGGCGCTCGCTGTCCCGTGCCGGTGGAGCGGCTGTCATGGGCTCGCTGCTGCTGCTGCTGCTTCTTCTGCTTCCCCCGCGGCCGTCTGCCCGCGTCGCTCCCGGTGGGTGTTTCGGGCCAGACCCTTCTGCTCCTGCCTGACCTCCTCCTTCCTCGACCAGGGCCCTTGCCCTCCCATAGACGGGACCCTCAGCTAGCTTTTCCAGGCTCCGGGCAGGACCCCGAACTAGCCTCGCTGGGCCGGAGCCCTTAGGCAGCCTGGGAAACACCGGGAGGGCGCTCCGAGCTCCTCGGGCCCCGGTGCCCAAGTTGGGTTGTGCCGTACCGGGTGACAGCGCTTGTCGCTTTCCGCTGTACTGATGATGCGCCCTCCAGCTGCCCGGGTCGTGCGGCCCGGCCTGGAGGAGCGGCTCTTCCCGCAGGTGCGGGACCACTTCAACTTCGAGACTTACGGCAACGAGACCTTCCTGCAGCGGTACCTGGTGTCGGGTAGGTCCTGTAGGTGCTGAGGATTCGGGCTGGATTCCTTTCTGCTTAAGCTTTAACTGCATCTGTTCCAACGTACAGCAGAAACTAGAGCACTAGGCAACCAAGAATCAATGCTAGCAAATGGCCAACCCTATACAAGCTAAGCATTCCCCAACGTTGTCTATATCCTCCTCTCCTTTTTCTTTTCATCCACATTTTACAAAGGCATGTACTTAAAGCACAAGGGAGCCTAGCTTTAAATTGAGAGTAGATGTAGACTGCATATTTAGAGGGAACTCTTCCCTGTGAGGGGGAGCAGGCCCTGGTACAGGTTATGCAGAGGAGCTGTGGCTGCCCCCCCATCCCTGGAAGTGTCCAAGGCCAGGTTGGACAGGGTTTGGTGGAACCTGGGATATTGGAAGGTGTCCCTGCTCATGGCTGAGGGGTGGAACTGGGTGAGCCTTAACAGCACAACTCAATCTGGAATTCACTCCTTGACTTCTGTTCTGACTGTGTGGTACAGAGGGGATTGTGGGAACTGACCTCACTGGAGCAAACTAGACTAGAAGCAGGAACTGTGTTAGGCTTGCACCACAGCTGGCTCTGTGTGTGTTTGTCTTCTGTTGACCCCAGCAACTCTTACAAGTGCATGTAATTCAGTGCTCTGAATGCATCAGGAAAAACAAGTAGTGACTGAAATGTTGCACTCTGTACCGATCATTTTTAGGAGTGAAGGTAACTCTTCTCAGGTCAGTGGTTTCTATTATTTAAAATTGTGCAACTGTAGATAGCTTAATCCATGCCAAACAATGAGCACTGCCAGCAAGGAGCCAGATGCATCTTCTTTTTGTGTCACTGATAGTAAAAGAGAAAAGGCCTTTTTAAACAGCATATGACTAAAACCACAGCAATTTCTGTAACCAATGTCACATGTTTTTCAACCCTGACTATACAGAGCAATTGGGGAGCAATTTGCAGGGAGAGAGCAAAGGTGAACTTGGGAATAGCAACATATGTGAGAACTGCTCAGTTTGGTGCCCACCTGCTGCTGCGTCCCAGCTGCATTGCAGTCTTCAGATGCTGCAGCTTGCCTTCACATTGCCTGGTGCTCTGCAGCTTGTTCAGCACCTGTGCTAAGTTGTGTGTTATACGAGGCATTACTTCTTGGATCAGTTCAACCCAAACATATGGACACAGCAGTGAATTTTGTGAGCATACCCAAGGCTGCAATTTCACTAATTAATTGACTTTTTTGAATAGACTGTTAGGATCATGTGGTTTAAAGCATTATGCAACTTTTGTTTGCTTTCTTTTAAAGTCTTATGTTCTATCTGTGAGTCCTGGGCAGAGCTGAATAATATTTGTGAGGAGCAAAATATTAACATTGCAGTTCTGCTGCTTTATAGTTCCTTACTCAAAATTCCTATAATTCCATTTCCCTCTACTGTTCTTTTGTGCAATATGCGACTTTTCAGATTATCATCAAGAAAATGAAGACAAATTTCATAAGAGGAAATCTGATACTCTTTGAGTTTAGCTGGCAATTCCCCAGGATTTCAATCTAAAAATAGATGCCTTTCTACAGAGCCCATCTGATTTGATTTGGCTCCTGTGATGGTTGTTTACTGCAGGAGCCATGAAGCATATCAGGAGAAGAGCCAGAGGAAAGAAAACATTGGGCACTCCAGTTACCTACCCAATACCCAAAGCAAATGTGGCATAGTCAGTTAGCCTCTTTGTTAATGAAGAGGAGCGATTTCAGTAATGAGACGTTTCAAATGAGACTTTGTCAATGCTGTGATGAGAATGCCAAGAAATAAATTTGGGCCTCTCTTTCATGGAAACAGCCTCATGTGACTGCAGCATTCATGGGGCAACTGCTGTGCTGGGTCTCTTTGGATTATGTGTTGAAATCAGCACTTAACTGATGGTCTGAGGTTTGTCATTGAAGAACACTATCTATTATCCCTCTTAAGTCCTGAGCTAAAATCAAATGTTTGTTAAAGTCAGCAAGCATTAGAGCAACTGTTTGTTAGATAAGATAGTGTTGGCATCATGGTTCAGCTTGTCCTGCCAGACTCACTTTGCCTTCAGTTAAAGTGATCTGAGGATGAAGCATATAATCTTCATATATCATCTTATATATATATGTGTGTGTATATATATATATATAAAATCTTAAATATATATATATGTACATGTGTTATGTAGGTTTATATATATGCATGTATATATATGTGTTACATATATAACATGTATCAGCATATCCTGGGCTCCTCCGCACAGTGTGGGCAGCAGGTGTGTGGGGGGGATTCTGTCCCTCTGCTCCGCTCAGGTGCAACCTCACTGGTAGAACCACCTCCAGGCCCAGGGAACTCAGCACAAGAAGGGTGTGGAACTGCTCGAGTGAGTCAAGAGGGAGCCCCAAATATGGTCTGGGAGCTCATATAGCAGAGCATCTCACCCTCGCCAAAGAGCTTATATGTTGTTTGTTAGCCAGTCAGGTAGCTCAAACAGGACAAACTGTGTTTTTAAGTATTTTTGTGCCATGGGGTTAACACTGGTCTGGTATTTCCAAACTGCCAAATAGATATCTTACTGTTGAAGTAAGATCTGACAAGATAAACTGGATTTTGACTGACTGATAGCCATTGAATTTACAACTATAAAAGTCACCCCAAACTTTCACAAAGCAGAAATCTGCTAAAACATATATTTTTTCTGGAAATGCGTGGAATTTATCCCTTGAGCAGGGACATCTGCTTCATGGTTATTCCCCAGAGGTTGAATGAAGGAATATTTCAGTGGTAAATTACATTTTACTCCCAATTAATACTATTTCTTTTGCCATTTTTAATATAGATACCTTGATATAGTGCACTGTTTTATGGTTTACTGTTATGGACTAGTAGTTCTTCAGTTTTATACTGTGTATTCAGTAATTCTGATTAAGATGCTTTGTCTGTTACATCTGTTTAATAATTTTTTTATTTTTTTTAAGTAGATCTGATTTGCTGTGTCTTGGTTTTAAAAGACAAAGGTATCTGCTAAGAAAGGCAGGAGCGTCCCTTGAAATGGAAAATGTGACCCTCCCTTCCCTCCTCCAATTATTATAATTTTGAAATTAAGAGGCCCTCAGGCAAAGATATAAGAATAAGAGTAACAGTTCTTTAGTAGCAAGGGGAAAAAATAAATAGAACTTAATAGGAATATTAAAGTGCAGTAATACAAAGAATACTGACAGAGTCAGGACACAGCCTGACACCCTGTCAGTCAGGGAGTTGGTAGCAGTCTCTTTAAATGGTGGCTGCAGTCCTCCTGGAGTGACAAATGTGGATCTGTTGAAGCAGTGGTGCAGCAGTAGGGTGCTTCTCCAGTCCTTCTCCAAAGATCCAGTGGTGGTGTAGAAAGGCCTGGTCTTCCCTAGGGATTCAGTGGAAGAAAAGGTTGCCGGTGGTGTTCTGATTCCCAGATTTTATTGAGTTAGAAATGCCTGGCTCTCCCCCCTGGGTGGAGCATTTCACAATGGGATGATGTAATTTTAATCAGTCACTCAATGGCCCAGTATATATACTCAATGATATCTTCCTGGACAAGGATTGGTGGTGGAAGAGATAACACTGTCCCTCCTGGGCTCAACAGATGGTGACAGAATACATACCCGGTGTCACATCCTGTGTTGCAATCCAAGCCATAATGGCCCATTATCAGAAGACAAAGATGGGTCTTGGAAAAGATAAAGATCACTCTCCCCACCTGGCTCCAAGAGATGGTGATAGAATACACACACACCCTTAGCCACATCTTGCACTGCAGTCCCCAACAGCTGTCATTAGAACCATGAGCAGGAGTGATTTGTTAAATTTAAAATGTTGCCAAAATTTGAGGTTAAGGCAGGGCTTATCTGAAGCTTTCCCTCGTCTTGTGACAATTGGAGCCCCTCTGCTCTGAAGACAGGCTGGGAGAGTGGGTTTGTTCAGCCTGGAGAAGAGAAGGCTCTGGGCAGATCTTACAGGGGCCTTTCAGTACTTAAAGAAGGTTTGTGAAAAACAGTGGGAGTGGCTTTTTACCAAAGCCAGGAGTGATAGGACAAGGCACAATGGTTTGAAGTTGACAGATGGTGTATTTGGGTTGAATATAAGGAAGAAATTCTTCTCTGTGAGCGTGGTGAGGCCTTGGCACAGATTGCCCAGATAAGCTGTGGCTGCCCCATCCCTGGAAGGCCTTGCACAGAGCTTGGAGCAACCCGGTGTAGTTGGAGGTGTCTCTGACCCTGGCAGGGGGCTTGAACTGGATGGTCTTTGGAGCTTCCTCCCAACTCAAATCATCCTATGATATGTATTTTACACCTTTATACATCACAGCAGCAGCAGCACCAGAAATATGCAGGCAATCCCCTAATGTCAGTTTTGTGTGGAAATTGAGCTGTGCAAGTGTTTTGGAGTGAATTGGGCTAAAAAAGGTGTATAAATGGGTATATAAATAATTCATTTGGGGGGAATCTGTCTCCAAAGGGCTTGCAGAACTAAAGACTTTAGGTATTTTTCAGGCAGAAGTGAAATTTTCAGGCGATGTACTGATCTCATGGAAGCTCTTATTTATCCCCACCTAAATGAGAGATTTCTGGAGCCTGGCCTTTCTAACACTTTTGTGTCCCAGGTCAAGTCTCAGGAATCAACCTGTTGACAGAGTTCTTCCTTGTTAAGCTCCTGTCCAAAACAAAAAATTGACTCATTTGCACATATTTTTGTTGAGTTTTTTGGGGGTATATATGTTTTTTGTGGGGTTTGTTTTTTTAATTTTTTTAATTTCTTTCAATTGTCTTAGCAAAGTTCTGGAAGAAAGGATTTGGACCCATCTTCTTTTATACTGGCAATGAAGGTGACATCTGGACTTTTGCTCAGAACTCTGATTTCATATTTGAATTAGCAGAGGAGCAGCAGGCACTTGTCATTTTTGCTGAACATGTGAGTATTTTAGTCATTATGCATCCTATAAAGTCCTGTTCTGTTCAGTGTTGCCAAGTTCAGCTTACTGCAGGTCTGGAATAGTGGTACCATATCTTGCTGTGGAGCAAGAGGCAAGACCTGCTATAAGCTTTCTCACCAGGACAGCAGATCTTCTTTACATAATCATGACTTTTGAATAATTTTTTACTACGCCTCCCAGCACTCCAGGATACAGACTGCTCTTTCAGTACAACCTATGCCACGAATTATTTGCTTTTGTTAGTTGTTTCTGCAGGCCTTAAACTCCATGTTGGAGTAGAGAGATACTTTGTTTGGATAATATTTAATCTCTCTACCCTACAAAGTCCCAAGCCAACCTTTTCCACACTATTCTATTAAATCTGCTATCTATCATCGTAGGCATGAAGAGATTATCCTGTTCCCTTTTGTAGCTGGGGAGTTCAGGAGAGATAAAAGTGCTGAGAACCCAATTGGCACCGAATGAAGCAGCTGTCATGTACTGGCCATCCACTGTATGATCTGTCCTGAACGTGTCTGTGTATCAGATGTAGGAGACAAGGTGCTTCCTCAGTTATGGACAAGTTAGAGGGCACCTCATGCTGTGTTATCTCTTCATATAAGTGCACTTAGCCCAGCTCTGTGGTTGACAGCAGAGAAGGCCCAGACCAGCATTGCCACAGTGTATCTCTTTCATTTCAGAGGTACTATGGGAAGTCTCTTCCCTTTGGACTTGAGTCAGTGCAGCTGAAGAAGACTGCTCTGCTCACCATAGAGCAAGCCCTTGCTGACTATGCAGTGCTCATTACTGAGCTTAAGCAGCAGTTTGGTGCTGTAGACTGCCCTGTCATCGCTTTTGGAGGCAGGTAAGCGTTGTGTGGGCTCCTTACCTTCTCTGCATCCTTTCCCAGCCAAAGTTACGCTGCTGTAGATCTCTTTTGCTGTCAAGGAAATTCTCAATGCAGAGCTTTAAGATATCCTTTTGAGAGCCGATGTGCCTGTGCCTCAGCTGCCATGAGCTCATCACCACGTCCCACTCTGTTTTCCCATCAGGAATTAATCTCCATTTGTAGTTGCTTTGGAGAAGCACCCCTGACTGGATATTTCTTAGCTTCTTCTATTGTCTGAATCATCCAGAACTGCATTAAAAAAATAAGCTTGGAAAGGGTAAAGGGAAAATACCAGGCTTCCCAGTGATGAGCAATGGGATGATGTGCCAAAACCTGAGGAAGTAAGCACTAATAGGGTCCCTCAATTTACTTCATGAGGTGTTGGCTACAGTGAACCTCCCCTGGAAATGTTTCTACACTAATGTGTGTTGCATGAGGAACAAACAAGAGGAGCTCAACGCTTTGGCCCAAACCCAGAGATTTGGCACCATTAGCAAAAATGAAGTCTGGTAGGATAAGTCCTGTGACTGGAATGCCCTGTTGGATGGTTACAGGCTCTTCAAGAGGGATAGGGCAGAAGAGGTGAAGAGATAGCACTGTATACAGTGGAAAGGATCGAATGTCTGGAGCTCACAGTTGGCAATGGCACAGCTGAAAGCCTCTGGGTAAGAATCAAGGAAAAAATAAATAATGCAGATGTCACTATATGAGTCTACTTTAGATCTCCTAGACAGAACGATGATACCAACACTATTCTTTGAGGAACTAAAGATGCTTTCAAATCAACTTCCCTTGTCCTTATGGGGGCTTCACCTTGCCAGAAATTAACTGTGAAAATCACAAAGGTGGTACAGACTAGACCACAAGATTCCCTGAAAAACCCAGATGACAACTTTATGGCATGGTTCTTAAAGAAGTAGAATTGGAAAAATACCCTTCTCGATCTGCTGCTTGTCAACAGAGAACGCAGTTGGCCCTCCTGGCTGCCAGGGCACTACTGTCATATCCTATATACTGCTGGACCCCCCCCAGGTGCCTTCCCACAGCTGCTCTCCAGCCTCTCATTCCCCACTCTATACACACAGCAAGTGTTGGTCCATCCTAGGTGAAGAAGCCAGCACTTGCCATTGAGAAACTTCATAGGGTTGGTGATTGTCCATTTCTCTTATTTATTGAGGTCTCTCTTCAGGGCCTCCCTGCCTTCAAGGGAGTCAACAGCTCTTTCCAGTTTAGTGTTGTTGGCAAACTGGCCTAGTATTCCTTCAAGTTCTGCATCCAGGTTGTTAACAAAGATGGAGAAGAGCTAAAGGGTTGAAGATGGAGCCCTGCAGAATCCCACTAGTGACTGGACACCAACCTGGTGTTACCCCACACTCTTTGTGTTGACCAGTAAGCCAGTTACTCACCCATCATATGCTCGACATTTTGCCCAGAAAAATCTTTGGGAGAGATAGCATCAAAAGGCTTGCTGAAGTCCAAAATAATGACATTTATTTATTGGCTCTCCTAGACCAACCAGGTGGGCTACCTGTAATAGAAAGAAATCAGGTGGAACATGCAGGAGTTTCCCCTCCTGAAGCTGTCAGTGACCAATGGTTGCATTGCTCTCCAGGTGGTTTTTCAGTACCTCTCAGAATGATATTTGTCATGATCTTCCCAGATTTTACTGGCACTGAAGTGAAACTGACAGGCCTGTAGCTTGTAGGGTCCTCCTTCTTGCCCTTCTTGAAAAGTGGGACAATGTTCACCAGCTTCCAGTCAGGTGGGACCTCTCTGGATTCCCAAGACTGCTCAAAACACATCAAGACAGATTTGCAATGACATCAACAGCTCTTTGAGGATTCTTGGAGGAATCCCAACCTGCCCATAGATTTGTAGGGATCCAGATGGAAAAGCAGATCCTGCATATGTTCAGGGTCAACAGGGAGTTGATTATTCTTGCATTCAAGGTCCTCCAGCTCAAGGCACTGGGACTCCTTTAGTCTGTCAGCCACAGTGAAGACAGAAATGCAAAGAATGCAATAAACACCTTTGCCCTGCTTGTTTCTGTCCCTGTTTCTGAGGTGACCATCATCATCCTGGAACAGGCAAATGTTATTTCTATGTTGCTGTGCTGGTTTGAGATAGAATCCAGCCCACAGAAGTAATGGATGCTAAATAGCCATTCAGAAAAGGGATACACCTCTGTGAGATATGCATTTCCAAACCAGAGGTGGGAAGAGGAGCTCGTTTTCCTTCTGGCAGAGCTGAAAGTAATATCTCAGCTCCGTGTGGGTGCAGCCAGGCTGGCCTGGCCCGTCCGCGTGGCTGGGCCCAGGCCCAGACGGGTCCAGTCCCTTCCTGCAATCTCAGGAGGGCCTGGGGCTGGAGTGATGCTGCTGTTAAACACCACTGGGTAGGGGGAAGGGGTGGACTGCAGCCGCTGCAGTTTAAAATCTCTGTTGACGGGAGGAAGAGCACCAGCAAAACCTCAGTTCTGGTGATGAGGAGAGACTTCAGCAGCCTTCAGGCTGCTCAGGGAATTATTGAGCAAGGTCCTCTGGTGTAGTGGTTTTAGTGGTATTTAAAATGTCTATGCACCTGTTAGAATCACTTATTTCTTGCTGTGAGTTAGACTAGAAAAAAGAGCAAAACAGGCTTAAAACTTCAAAAGAACAAAGAAGACATTTATTGACAAACTGGTTTATGGAAATCAGAATGAAACCTTTAAATCAGTTCTCTTCTCCATAACACTCTTTCTCCTTTCCCACCAACATAACAATGTAGGGAGGACAAAACTCAAAGATTTCTCACTCTTAAAACAGTCTTCCAATTCACTCAGGGAGCCTCTCACTAGCAAAGCCATGGAGATTTCCCCAGAAGACTTAGTTTTTAGTCTTTCTTGGGGTGCAATCTCCACAAGTGCATCCACCCGATGGAAAATACAGGAAAATAATTGGTAAAATATTCTTTCAAAGGGCCACACAGCTTTTTTTAAAACAGCCTCTTTAACAGCATCCAGCCATTTTCACTGTAGGCCTTTTCATAACTCTGCTGTGCTGCTCTTTGATTCCTTGCAGCAGTCCTTTCTCAGGGTGTTCACTGTGCTGCAGCTGGGCAATGTTCTTGTTTCTTGATCTTGTTTCTTGTTCTTGTTTCTTCTTCTTACCCCTCTCTTGTGGTAGAGGAGTGCTTGTCTCCAAAAGTCTTCCAGAAACACAGGGCTTTGAATTCAATTTCAGTGAGCTAAAAAGCATTTGACATTATAGTTATCATTAAACCTTCATCTGATTGTGGTGTAGTGAATGAACTGTTGATCTCATGGGGGTTTATATTGTGGCTATCAGGACAGTAGCTCGAGTAGGAAGGCCCAGAAGCTGTCCTGGGATAGAAAGATGGGAGAGGAATTCAGCAAAAACTCCTAGCTGGCTGCATGTTAGACTGCAGTTCTCTGTGTTTAATTGAGAGCTCAGTCTGCAGCACACTAAACCCAAATGAAGAATACTGAAACAGGGCAGTGCTGGAGAAGCACAGCATTTCCCTGGGAGAGAAAAATTGACCACTTCTGGTGCTTATAACAGTGCCAAATTAACCTGAAATTACTTGCAGCAGGTTTCAGGTAATGCCTGAAACCAGGACCAGGGCTAGAGAAATGGAAATTGCTTTACACATGAGTGTTGTGTGAGTGGTATTTACTAAATCACTTAAGGTGGTGGGGAGAGAGATTGAGTGGTTTTAAGCTTGGAGTTAGACCAAGTTTAACCTGTGTTTTGGGGATGTCATTTGACACCCTCAGTGGCCTCAGAGGAACTCCACAACCATCAGCAAATTAATTACTTCTGTCATCTTGGGTCTGTCTAGCAGCTCTTGATCCATGTGTAGATTGTGGCCCTGGCACTGGAGCTACCAAGGTAGCTTTGATTTTTCTTGTGGCTTTTGTTAACTTTTCCCCTTTTCTGTATCTGTGCTGATCAACAATGCAGCTATTTGAGATGCCCAGGGAGGATAGTCTCCACTTTCCAGGAGTTTCCACTTCCAGGAGTCGAGAGGGCTGCCTGTTCTGCCACCCTTTGCCAAAAGCCTGGAAAAGTTCTGACTACTTCTAACTGGTTCTTGTCATTCTGTATGCAAAATGTACAGTATGTCTTCTCTCTTTGAACAGTGAGAGCTTCACTCAAACCTTGCTTTGCTCTGCTGTGAAGCTGTCTGGATGTGCTCAGGGTGGTGCAAAGTTAAATATTGAGGCAGGTCTACAAAAGCAAACTGAGCTGCTGTGTTTCCATCAGAGCTGGTGTGAGCATTTGGGGAAAGGCCAGTAAGCACTGTGTGCTGCTCATTGGCCATAAGTGGATCAACATGAGGATGAGGCGCAAAGCATCACAGATATCTATGAGCGTCATGCATATCATGGAGCATGCATGAAAACATGAGGCATCACAGATGTCCATGAGCTTATTGTTACCTTGGGTTAGGTGAGCCTGTAAACATTGGCCTGAACTTCTGAGTTATTACAGTATAAGTTGTCTGTTAAAGGAAATCACTCTTGTCTCTTCTTGCTAGCTATGGAGGAATGCTGAGTGCTTACCTGAGAATGAAATACCCAAATGTTGTGGCTGGAGCATTAGCTGCCAGTGCTCCTCTGCTGTCTGTGGCTGGACTTGGAGACCCCACCCAGTTCTTCAGAGATGTCACAGCAGTAAGTAACATCTCTTTTCAGGAGCAGTATTTTCTCCCTTTAGGAATGCTGTTTCTTTTTTTCTTTTCCAGGTGTTTAAATAGATACCTGTCTTCACAGCAGGAAGTGCAGTTCAATAGCAGCCTGAAAGGAAAAGCAGTAACTGCAGGATGGCTGAGCGTTGCTGTAGCTGGGGCAGCTCAGGGTTCAAAGGTGCTGCTCCAAGCAGCACAACTCTATGCCAGTACCTTTAATACCACTAAGAGCTGACTGTCCCATTTCTAGTGGCTTGACCATATTACAGCCTGAAATTTTTCCTTGTGCCTGGCTGAAGCCCTTTTGGATAATTTATTTTTCAAATCCTCTCCCAAAATGCTGTATTGGTACCAATGATTCACAGCATCTCCTTAGTCCAAGATGATTGCATTTCAGTGAAGAACTTGGAAATCTTCATTTCATAGCTAAAAGTGTGCAAGGTATCCTGGGATCACTTAAATTAACATTTAAATGTGGCTTTTGCAGTTTTAGGCCATGAAAAGTTGGTATTTTACATTTACATGGTGATTTACATTTGTCTTAAAAGAAAGAAATATACCACTGGTTGTACTGCAGTCTTGTGATGATATCTGTTCTTCCCCTTTTTTGACATGAATTTCTAGATCTGGGTGACAGAGATGGCTTTGTATGAAGTACCTTTGTTGTCCCTTGGTTGAGGCTGAGGTCTGTGCCTGGTGCAGGAACCAATGAGCATACAGAGCTGAGACCTTTCATGCTTTTCTGCCCAGAATTAGTGCTAGGTTATCATTCATTAAGCTGGCACTGCTCTTTGGGGACTTTGCAGGCTTTTATAGAAGTTACACAGAACTTGTTCACTGGTCAACTTAACCAGGGCTTTTCTGCACATGCTCCAGTCAGTTCACTATACCAGGGTGGTCTGACATTAGCATGTGAGATATGTCAGGGGAGATTTTTACCTTGCTGCTTAGTCTTAGGTTACCTTTGGGCCACCCATCCCTCTGGTGTGGAGGTGATTAATCTTTGTTGACATATTCTTGTCATTCTTGTGTTACTTTGCCGTTATTCTCTACTTCCAGGACCCACCTGTGTATGTAACTTCTTTTCTCTTTGTTCTTATTGATATACATGAACAACTTGTTTCTGTGCAGAGACTTACATAACAGATAACTTTACCAGTAAATATAAAGAAGAGATTGTTATATGAAAACAAACACATTTGAAACTTCTAAGTGCATGAAGGAATAATAGACATATTGTCTTAGAGTTATACATTTTCAAACAAAAAAATGTGATACCATTTTGTGTGGAAAAATTCACAAAATTCACCAAAAATTCACAACAATTCACAAAAAAATCACTTTTTTTAATGCCCAAAAAGAAGACAGAGGAATCCTGTAACTTTATTCAAATAAAGGGAGAGGTCATGGGGCATTTCTCATGGGGTCTTTCAAATGGTTGGGGGATGCAGCCTCCTTTTTATCCTAATTTTCTGGACACATCACCCTCTTCCTTTCCCCATTGGCTGAGGTACTTGGAAGATACAGACTTTGCAAATCACCTACTATGTCCCCCTCTGCTGTGCACCCGTNTCACAAAATTCACCAAAAATTCACAACAATTCACAAAAAAATCACTTTTTTTAATGCCCAAAAAGAAGACAGAGGAATCCTGTAACTTTATTCAAATAAAGGGAGAGGTCATGGGGCATTTCTCATGGGGTCTTTCAAATGGTTGGGGGATGCAGCCTCCTTTTTATCCTAATTTTCTGGACACATCACCCTCTTCCTTTCCCCATTGGCTGAGGTACTTGGAAGATACAGACTTTGCAAATCACCTACTATGTCCCCCTCTGCTGTGCACCCGTCAGTTGTTTTTTGTTGTTTTTCTTTTATATAGCAAAACACTATTCATAATTCTGTTAAGCCTTTTTTATTTTTCTCTGAGTTCAAGAATTTAACATGGCCTTGGCCAAGCAAAGGTCCATGTCATTTAGTGACATTTTCTAGAACTGATAGTTTCTTCTGTTGCTTCCCTATCTATAAGGCCCTGGCCCTGTCTACAAGTAGATTCACAGTCTGCTTGTAAAGACACATTCATCTTACTCCTTTCAATTTAGTCACCTCACAGGCCCTGCAGTGGGGATTCTTCCCTGGTTGAACTTCCCTAACTTCCTTTCAGCATCCCTGTCTTGCTTCTGCTGTGAATATGCTNCTTCCTTCTGCGGTGAATATGCTGTGAGTCATTACACCCCCTCAACCTTTAACTTTTAAAGGGCTTTAACCTTTTCACATGAAAAAACTTCCAAACTGATTTAAAAATCTATTTTCTCTGCAGCAATAAGCCAAGCCGCTCTTAAGCAAACTATGTGATTTCAAAGTGTTCCCTTCCATCTTCAGTGTGAAGGTTGCTGATTTGCAATTTATGCATCTGAAATCTGAATTTTTCTTCTTGCTGAGAACACCTGTAAGAGCTGTTAATCCCAATAGAAGCACATGGAATGGCTGCACTTTCTCCTGCCTCTGCTAAGCCAAACTGTTTCTGGTCTGTGAGAACCCACCAGAGTGTGGAGGTGAGCTTAAAAAGGTC
>VWZN01011477.1:21586-62931 GCA_013396955.1 Regulus satrapa | reverse complement strand
AGGGGAGATTTTTACCTTGCTGCTTAGTCTTAGGTTACCTTTGGGCCACCCATCCCTCTGGTGTGGAGGTGATTAATCTTTGTTGACATATTCTTGTCATTCTTGTGTTACTTTGCCGTTATTCTCTACTTCCAGGACCCACCTGTGTATGTAACTTCTTTTCTCTTTGTTCTTATTGATATACATGAACAACTTGTTTCTGTGCAGAGACTTACATAACAGATAACTTTACCAGTAAATATAAAGAAGAGATTGTTATATGAAAACAAACACATTTGAAACTTCTAAGTGCATGAAGGAATAATAGACATATTGTCTTAGAGTTATACATTTTCAAACAAAAAAATGTGATACCATTTTGTGTGGAAAAATTCACAAAATTCACCAAAAATTCACAACAATTCACAAAAAAATCACTTTTTTTAATGCCCAAAAAGAAGACAGAGGAATCCTGTAACTTTATTCAAATAAAGGGAGAGGTCATGGGGCATTTCTCATGGGGTCTTTCAAATGGTTGGGGGATGCAGCCTCCTTTTTATCCTAATTTTCTGGACACATCACCCTCTTCCTTTCCCCATTGGCTGAGGTACTTGGAAGATACAGACTTTGCAAATCACCTACTATGTCCCCCTCTGCTGTGCACCCGTCAGTTGTTTTTTGTTGTTTTTCTTTTATATAGCAAAACACTATTCATAATTCTGTTAAGCCTTTTTTATTTTTCTCTGAGTTCAAGAATTTAACATGGCCTTGGCCAAGCAAAGGTCCATGTCATTTAGTGACATTTTCTAGAACTGATAGTTTCTTCTGTTGCTTCCCTATCTATAAGGCCCTGGCCCTGTCTACAAGTAGATTCACAGTCTGCTTGTAAAGACACATTCATCTTACTCCTTTCAATTTAGTCACCTCACAGGCCCTGCAGTGGGGATTCTTCCCTGGTTGAACTTCCCTAACTTCCTTTCAGCATCCCTGTCTTGCTTCTGCTGTGAATATGCTGTGAGTCATTACACACCCTCAAACTTTAACTTTTAAAGGGCTTTAACCTTTTCACATGAAAAAACTTCCAAACTGATTTAAAAATCTATTTTCTCTGCAGCAATAAGCCAAGCCGCTCTTAAGCAAACTATGTGATTTCAAAGTGTTCCCTTCCATCTTCAGTGTGAAGGTTGCTGATTTGCAATTTATGCATCTGAAATCTGAATTTTTCTTCTTGCTGAGAACACCTGTAAGAGCTGTTAATCCCAATAGAAGCACATGGAATGGCTGCACTTTCTCCTGCCTCTGCTAAGCCAAACTGTTTCTGGTCTGTGAGAACCCACCAGAGTGTGGAGGTGAGCTTAAAAAGGTCGTGGGCAGCAGCCCAGCAGTGCCTAGAGGAGAGCTCAGCCATCACAACAGCCAGAGCAGGCCTGCTCCTCTGTCCCAGGCTAAACTAGCCCCACACTCCAGTTAGAGCCATTAGTAGGTGAAGATCAATAAGCACATCCAGAAGGATATTTGGAACTCCTAAAGGGATGTCCAGGTAAAGTGTGGAATACCGCACAATGATTTCTTTCAACATAATTATCAGACAAAGGCAGAATTGGAAAGAAAAGAAAGGTCCCAAAATCTAGTTTTTAGTTGAGGGTGGTTCTTTAAAAGAAAAATTGTTTAGCTAATGATTTGTGGTTACTTACCTTGCTCTAGCAGGGTAGAGACCTCAGAAGAGCCCTAATAATTCTTCTTGTTACAAAACAGATTGCCAGTATATCTAATCTGTTTTACAGCTTGAGAGAGGAGAAAGAGCTTGAGTTGCTGGGGCCTTCAATCACAGAAACAACTTGATTCACCATAACCAACCACAGTTTTTCAAATCTAACTTAAAGTGCTTTTTCAGGAACAGTAATGGTTTTCCCAATAAAAAGAACATGGTCATTTGGCAGGCCACTAGAAGGCTTAAGAAGAAAAGCAGATCTTGGTCTTGTATTCCCAATGCATAACTGACTTCTCCCATGGCCCCTTCTTATAGGCAAAGTGCAGTTTCAAGGATTCTGTTCTGTGTTTAAAAACAACAAAACCCTTATTACCCTTGCAGCCTGCCCATCTCTCTGAGGCATGTTTCATATTCTCTTGCTGCTTCACGTTCAGTCTGATGCTCCATGAAGGGCAGAGCGTTCTGTCTCATCACTCATCCCAGCCAGACCTGGCGACACAGCTGTTTCTTGGCCTGAGTTGTGCAGAGTGTTGGCTTCTGCAGAGACATTCTGACTCTCTGAAGGACAAGGCAGAAGCACTGGTGTCGCTGCTCCTGGAAATGCAAATGAGGTGTTGACCAGCAGGCCAGTAACTCCTGTCATCTTCTGGTCCTTCTGGCAGTTCTTTCCATTGCAGCTTCTTTAGGTATCTTCTGTGGGAAACTGCAATCTCATATCTTTTCTGTCCCTTCAGGATTTTCAGAAGTCCAGCCTAGGCTGTGTCACAGCTGTCCGCAAAGCCTTCCAGCAGATCAAGGACCTGTGCCTGAGTAGAGGTAAGAAGGGAGCCCTGCAGATGGCTCCCAAGGGCAGCCAGCATTCCCAGCCACAGCGGAAAAAAGTTGATAGAGCTTTACCTCAGCTAGCTGTTCAGATAAATCAGTGCAGATGTCCACATGGCTTCTTTCTGTTTTCACAAATTGATTGTTTTCTTTTATTAACAGTTCAAGTTTGCATTAAAATTGGTAACAGCACTGAAACATAAGTAGCTTTGTGGAGCTTTGCAAAGTGTTAATGATTAATGAAACCATTTTTTTCTGCACCAAAGTGAAAAACCACTTGCAGGTGAAAATCATGTGCATAGTATTTTATGCTAGTGAAGCTATATGTTGCACCAGATACTTGCCCTTAATAACTACACCATGAAGAGCTTTTCTGGTGGGTATGAGAGCTGTGTGACTCAGCTCACTGGACAGATCTGAGAAGTAGGTGGAGGGCTAGGTGTGGGTCTAGGTCCTGAAGCAATCATTTCAAGTCCCTTCCATCTCCAGTCCTGGGCAGTTAGGACAGATTGGTAAAGACCTCTGCAATGGCTCCTAAGTCTGGTCCTAAGGCTGGACCAGATGCCATGAGCTGATGCAGCATGTCCTGTGTAATAGATAGAAAACTCGTAGTCCAATCTGAGTTAAAAAGCCAATTAGAATTTATTACATTCGAGCAAGCAATAACAGGCAAAGACACAGCGCTGGGCAGCATAAGCGAGGACACACTTCCGCTTAGCCACCCTATGTTGCAAAACCACACTTTATCTATAGACAGTCCTTCTTCCTATACTATGACGTTCCGAAAGTTTCTCTGCGCCTGCCTTGTGTTGTTGCTAGCGGGTCGTCTTCTGCCTTTCGGTGGTCGTATAATGGAAGAAAGTCCTCTTCCTGTACTTTCGTGGTTAACACCCATAAACAAAACCTCTCCCCCTTCGGTTGAATACTGTTGCTCCTGCAGGATTCTTCTAGCAAGCTATAGACTATGGCTTCCTGTTAATTGCACGAAAGGGCAATAACATCACAAAAGCTAAGCATACATAACTACAAATGTTAACCACTTCCCTTAACATTAACCACAACTTGCTCCAGTCCTTTGTTACTTAATTTAACTCTTGTCTGCTTCATCTTCTAATTACTCAGTGAACAAACCCAATGTTCATCTATAACATCCTGGAAGCTGTGCATGGTGTTGGGACAGATGGCTTTTGGGTCTATCTTGAGCCTTTGGTCTGTGATGCTGCGTGTCAGGAACTGTGTGCTTCCCAGCTGCTGCTGATCCTGGAACTGCCAGAAGAACCCAGGGATCAAAATGCCATTTTAGCTTTGGGTCACAGCAGGAAAAATGTTACTGTTAACTAGTCAAACTTTTCCAGCTCTGCCTGGAGCCATGCTTCCTGCACCTGGGGGTAAGGTAGTCATATTTAAGGCTTCGGCCCTCAAGTGTGTATTCAGAGTCAGGTCCCAGGCTTGTGTTTTCAAGCAAAAGCAGTCACGTTCTAGCAGTCAGCTGTAGAGTAGGATGGGGACAGGAACTGTAACTCCAAAATATGGAGGAAGAAGTTAAGGGAGCAGCTTTCCACAGCAGAAAAGCAAAGGTGTAAGGGTGTATCTTGAAAAAATATCTTTAAAGATGAATTTCCTGACTCCAGCTGACCTCTGCATTCCACTGACATTTGAAGGCATGTCTTGAGAGGACTGTTCTTATTTGGCATTTTTTTACTGAAAATAAAGTAAAAAACTGCCAAATAATAACTGCCTCCTCCCNTTTTTTTTTTTTTTGGTGGGGGACAGGGGTGGTGCTGTTTGTTTTTCTGGGGTTATGTTTTTTGTTTTCTTTCTCAGAACTTTCATTTTAGTGTTTTTATTTCCCCCTGCCAGTTTTTCCAGCTTTTGAATCTCACTGGGTCCTATATGTACCTGTACCTTGCTGTCTTGCATGAGAGCTTGCCTGGGGAGCCTACCTTGCAGGACACAGCAGCCCTGCCAGGGAAGGGGCCTGCAAGCATGAGCAAGAGCAGCCATCAGGGTGCTGGTGAAGACAAACTGTACCAAGCTGCTCTGCTCACTGTTTCAGCTGGGACTAGTTCTGTCCTGGCAAGTGCTGATTCCTCCAGGCTCCCCAGGGGGACATCAGTGGCTCCATGAGGGGCAGAGAACGGGCACTGGGCCACACAAGGTTGTGACACTGCTCAGTAAGGCTGTGCCTGAACATTCCTTTCACGTGTAAAATTAGATGTAGTGTGTCCGTTCCACTAAAAAATTCATCTTAACGTTACAGCATCATCTTACTCCTGAGTGAAACAAGATGCTGAAGCTTGGAGTTACTTTCCTCTGTTAAAAGTTTGTGTCTTTTATTTTCCTTTCTTTTGCAGCCTATGATGAGATCAGCAGCAAAATGGCCACATGCAATAAGATCTCTAACAAGGAGGATGTTTACCAGCTGTTTGGATTTGCTAGAAATGCCTTCACCATGATGGCCATGATGGACTATCCATACAAAACCGATTTCATGGGTGTCCTCCCTGCCAATCCAGTGAAGGTGAGGACATTTGTGTGAATGCATGACTGGAGCTTAGGACAGTGTCAGGCAGACACCATTGATGATGGTCACAGGGCAGTAGTGGTGCATGTTTGCAGCCCTTCCAGTGTGACAGTAAATCTACATCATTGAAACTTCTCTGTGATGGTGACTGCTGTGAGGTTTGTGGAATCACTCCTATCCTGTTCTGCCTTTACCTTAGACACAAACACCTGTGCAAGCTTGTTGACTTCAGTTTTTAAATATTAAAAACTTGTAGCTTTAAAAAAAGAAAAAAGTAATTTTGTGTTAGCCCATCTCAACATGCTTTCAGAGATGTATTTTTCTTGGTGGGTACGGATGCAGATGTGAAAATCAGGCTCTTTTTAAAGTATTGTCCAGGAAGCTGACATACCTCAGGTATAATGTGTAAAAAAACCTGCTGCTATGGAGAGTGGGAAACATGAGAACTTTCAAGAGAATCAGAAATGGCAAAATGTGGGAAAAGGGCCAAGTTCTCAGGGGTTTACAAAGATCTCTAAGACACCAGCTGCTTTTGAGAGGTACTAGCTTTGATCCCAGATCACCAGAAGCTGTTGCAATTATTAGTGTCTTCTAGTGTGTTGTCAAGCCCATGGAACTTCATTTGCCTCTGGCTTTGTGGCATTTAGGGTTCTAGTCCTATCTGCTGCACTGGAGCTCTGGACATGCTGCCTCTGACTACACTGGACACCCAGTTTCCTTCTAGGGTCTGTTTAATGACCTCTGAATGGAAATAATTATTCTGCACATTCCCCCCACTCCCTGAAAAGAGCACTAAAATATTCTGATTGTAGGAAGAACTGTTTTGTATCACTGTGGCCCCTCCACAGCTCCCCAACTTGGTGAATGGACTATCTGCCCTTTTCCTGTCTCCTTGCTTCTATGTATTTTGTTGCTACAGGGGAGAAAGCTAAAAATTTCAACACCTTTTGCATTAGGCCTTTGGAAAGCCGCTGAACCACAAAATATGTAAATGATAATTTTAGTAAATCTTTGATCTTAGCCCTTCCACAAAGCAACTGGTAACTGTTCTGTCTGCCATTTTCCTGTAATGTGTCTCACCCAGGTTGGTTGTGAACAAATTATTACCCACAAAGACCCAATTGAAGGCTTGTCTGCTCTTGTTGGTGAGTTAATATTATCAGATTGATCTTTTATGTACCACCACATGTTCTAGAAGCACCTATTAGTAGACTTGTCATGTTGCTGTTTCAAAGGAGTTGGTCTGATTCCGATCTGCCTCTGGAACATTTTGTCCCATGTTGATTTTGTCTGTTGGGACATCTCACAGGCATGTTCCCATGCCCATAAGTTCATTCACTTACCTTTCCCAACTTATTCTAGTCATGTTTCTCAGGCATTACTGCCCCATAGCCTGTTGTCCATGAGATGTGGACTTCTGAGATACTTTGTTCTTTCCCAGGAGATTACCCATTCTCTGGCTCCAGCAGTCATGGGCTCAGTGCACATTCACTGAAGGAAGTTTTCTGGTCTCCTTGTTGAGGACAAGTCCTGTGGTCTTAATCCAGGGGCAAGGCAATTATAAATACATTGTGTATACACACATATACATTTATCTCTTTGAGCAGTTATTTTATCAGCCAGCAGTGTTTGTAAGGAAATTATTAACAGAGGTTGATTAGAAGAACTTATGAAGAGTTCCTCATAAAATCTCTCACATTTCTTATTAAAAATGACTTCTGCTTTGGTCATTATTCAGAAAACTGGGTTCTGAATGACAAAGAGAAAAAAAAAGATTTAAGGAATTCTTACAGGTTTAATGCAATTTAATACGACTGGGAGCTATTATTTTTTTTCTTTCAAAATGATGTATGTGCCTGTAGTGGTTTTAGTGGTATTTAAAATATCTATGTACCTGTTAGAATCACTTACTTATTTCTGGCTGTGAGATAGGACTAGGAGAAAGAGCAAAACAGGCTTAAAACTTCAAAAGAACAAACAAAACTTTTATTGACAAATTAAACTTGTTTATGGAAATCAGAATGAAACCTTTAAGTCACTTCTCTTCCCCCTAACACACTTTTTCCTTTCCCACCAACATAACAATGTAGAGAGGACAAAACTCAAAGATTTCTCACTCTTAAGACAGTCTTTCAATTCACTCAGGGAGCCTCTCACTAGCAAAGCCATGGAGATTTCCCCAGAAGACTTAGTTTTTAGGTGCAATCTCCACAAGTGCATCCACCTGGAGGAAAATCTGCACTTGCAAAAGCCCTCCCATCTCACAGCTCCCCCAAAGCCGCGCTTCTGGCCATATCAAATGCATGGGGTACTATATTTTAAGGATGAATGTTCAAATGCAAAAGTTCAGCTTCATCTGCTTCTAAGAAATCATTTTGATCTCTAGGAACAAAAGAATGCCACCCCCTCCCTCAGGCCAATGGGGCTTTACTACTTCATCTCTCTCTCTCTGATCCAAATAGCTCCAAAAGAAATTACAATCTTTGCTCAGGTCTCAAATTGAACTATTCCACCCCCCATGATTTTCTGTGATTTACAAGGCTAATTAGCATCCATCACCATGGCTTACAAGAGAATTTCAGTCCAAGGACCCTCCTCACTCTCCAACTAAAACGAGGACTTCTTCATCTTTCATGTCTCCATGCTGTTCCTCTACATTGTCTTTTATCAGTCTCCGTTTCCTTTCACTTGGGAGAAGATCAATGTCTGCAGATCTCAATCTGGGTCTTAAAGAGTTAAATCTCTCGCAGGCAAACAGACAGAATTAAAACACAGTAGAACACTGGAATCCGGGCTGAAGCCTAGGCTAAACTATCGAACGCAGTGGCCAGGCTGGGCTTGGGCCATCTTTAGTTTGCAGGCTATTGCCAGTCTTTGCCCATATTACTGGGCTGCTTTTCAGTCTCTGCTTATAATCCTTCATGGGAGCCAAGCTAGGTACTGGGGAAACAGCCAGCATGTGGCCACTGTAATCCATTCTTTCCCCTGCTCAGTAACCTTCAATAGCAGTGGCATTTCTAGTCCCAGGTCCTCTTGGGGATGCAAAGAAAAAAAACCCAGCTCGGCCGGCCTGGGCCCTCCCAGCCATGCAGCCTGGGGCCGGCATTGCCTCACCTCCCGCCGGAAGGAAAAGAGAGCCCCCCTTTCCCAGGCTTTCGATTTTTAAAATGTGTATCTCACAGAGGCGTACCCTTGGTCTGCTACTTCTGTGGGCTGGGTTCTATCTGAAACCAGCACAGTGCCCCAAGTCAGAAATGCACCAGTCCTAAATCACTGCTAAAGATATTTGGCTGGCAGCTAGAAGTGTTGTTAAAACACTAATGTCTTGGCAAATACTGTCAGATCTACTGGATGTATTCACATGCCACTTCTTCTGTGAGAAAGAGTCTTGTTTCTTTGAGGTGAATAAGCCAAGGGTGGATTTCTTCCTCCCAGTTGTGGGGGAGCACCTTGTGCTGTTCCCTGTCTCCCCAGCTGCATTCACTTTGTGGAGTTTAATCACACAAGAGGAGTGATCCACCAGAACTTTAGGCAGGGGACTAGCTTTCCTCCACACTTGTTCCTGTGTCATACAGGAAAACAGTCTTTTTTTCTGCATGTGCTGCATCAGCCCACCTCCTGCCAGGTAGAGCGTAGTGCCATGGGCTGTGTTGCTGAACTGGCAACAGGTGAATGAGGACAGTGTTAGTGTTGTCTGCTGATTGCTTCTAGGGCAATAATACTCTTATCTCCTTAATGTGAATTCATTCCTCCACCTGCAGACACAGACTACCACTTAACCGTCATATCATGTCTCAAGTAATAATGCTGTCATGTCAGGTTTGCTTGATTCATGATAAAGGAAACATAGTGTCCCAACATCCGTTTGAATGTCATAGGGCACAGGGTGCCAAATTTTTGATCCACATTTAGCAATCAGAGCCTCAAAAGAAACTGAATAAAATACCAGAATGGCACAGCTTGGAAAGAGTTTTCTTCTTGGGAAATCAGAGATGTAGGCTGAGCAAGGTGCCACAAGGACCTGCTGAACCTGGCATAGCTGAAGTCCTGATTGCTATCCAGGCTTTTAACCCATTACAAAGGAAATTGTCTAAACAGAACAATAATGCAGAATTGCATTGAACTGGGGGTAGTAGCCAAGTTTGTGTCATCTGGAGGAATTTGTCAGCCCCATGTAAAAGCTTTTCCATAAAGCTGGTTTGTAACCTTGCACAGTTACAGGCTCTGTGAGCTCTGTCCCATCCTTGCACACTCACTCAGCCCTTGGTTTGGTTTTAGCCATGAAGTTCATGTGGGAGGTAGTGGGTGAGACTGCGGAGTTAATTATTGGTTTTGTGCTGTGTTCCCACCTGGCAGGGGTGTTCTACAACTCCTCTGGCTTAGCACAGTGTTATGACATATACCAGCTGTACCAGTCCTGTGCTGACCCCACGGGCTGTGGCACTGGCTCAGATGCAGAGGCTTGGGACTACCAGGTAAGAGGCTGGAACCCCCAGTAGGTTTTAGCTGCTGTCCTGGCTATACCCCTGCCCCATGACAGCTCTTTTGCTTCTCTTAGGTTTGCACTGAGATCAACTTAACATTTAACAGTAACAATGTGACGGACATGTTCCCCGAGATGCCCTTCTCGGAGGCCATGCGTGAGCAGTACTGTTGGAACAAGTGGCGTGTAAGGCCGCGAAGACACTGGCTGCGGACAAACTTTTGGGGAGAAGGTGAGTTGTGCTGGTTGTTTGTCCCTTTGTGTCACCCTGTAGCTGTCTCCCTGTTTCCCTCTGTCCAGCTGAGCCCCATGAGGACAGGCACAGCACACTAATGAGTCCTGTGTGAAAGTCACAACTTTGTATTATGACTTGAGCCAAACAGACCTTTCTGTATCTCTTTGGGACAAAAGAAGAAAACATAAAAACTACCAATAATTTGTTAAATTCTTTGATGTTTTCTGTTGTTGGCCATGCTTTCTGCAGTAGTCAAACAGATTTGGCTAACTGGGCAGGAAGAAGACCTCTCAATTATGAACTCTTTGAATTTCAGACCTGAAAAGTGCAAGCAACATAATTTTTTCAAATGGAGACTTGGACCCATGGGCTGGAGGAGGGGTAAGCATGCGCAGTCCTGTACCCCGAGCACAGAGCAGCCTTTTCAGGCTGCCCTCCCTCCCTTTCAGAGCAGCACTGGTGATTCAGTTTTAACCTGAGTTTCTGTGAGCATCTGTTTCATGGTGTGAACCACTGAGGAATCTCAGAACACTAATGTGACAGACACATTAAGTAATGTCCATCAGCCAGGAATACTGATTGAACAAATGTGGCTTTACCAGTGTAGACAGCAGGATCTTCATTACCCCACACTCAGGGTCTGAACCATGACCTGGTGTGTTTCTGTGTTCCCATGTGGTCTCGTTGCTGCTGGCCATGTGTTCCTGGCTCCCTCCAGTCCTAGCACACTTGGTGAGACCAGGTGGGTATTATAAACAGCAACTCAAACCAGGACCTTTTGGCTTAGATTCAGCAAAATGTCGGATTGCTGTCAGTGTCCAGTCTAAAATTTAAAAACAAAAATGTCCCAGAACTGAATTTTCAGTTAGTTGAGCTCCTGATTAAATACAGAAGCTCAGTGTTGTAGGCTGGCTTGGAATCCCAGGAGTAACAGGCTGCTTAGGGTGCATGGGCCCAAAGGAGACCTAACTTCCAACTGCCTGTGGTGGAATCAGCTGAAAATTCCCACCTTGTGGAAAACATCATCCCCTTCATTTGAGACAGATGATCTTGTTCATTCAGACTGTTAGTTGTGGATACCAGCCGTACCAAGGATTTCTTCCCATGCTTTTCCTCAGCCTTGCCCAGATCATGTTCCAGTTTTCAGAACTCATGTCCAGTTACTCTTCCCAGTAACTTGGTGAGAATTGGTATTTGCTCCTTCTCCTCCAGATAAACAGCAGCCTCAGCCCTTCACTGATTGCACTTACCATTAAAGGAGGTGCCCATCACCTTGATCTCCGGTAAGTACCGAACTCTCCTTTGGCTGGCAAAATCCTGATTCCCTGGGTATTTGATCTCAGCAAACCACAGCCCAAACAACCAGGAGATATTTTAGAATCACAGAATCATAGAGCTGTTGAGGTTGGAAAAGACCTCTAAGTCCAGCTATCAACCAAACACCACCACGTTCACCATATGTCCTCAAGTACCACATCCACAAGTTTCTGGAATGCTTCCAGGGGTGGTGAATTCCACACTTCCCTGGGAAGTCTGTTCCAATACTTTACAACTCTGTCCATGAAAATATTTTCCCTATTATCCAGTCTAAAGATCTCTTGGTTCAACTTGAGGCTGTTTCCTCTTATCCTGTCCCTTTTTACCTGGGAGCAAAGCCTGATCCCCACCTCACTACAGTCTCCCATGAGGGAGATGTAGAGAGCGAGTTGGTATCCCCTGAACATCCTTTTCTCCAGGCTGAGACCCCCCCCAGCTCCCTCAGTCACTCCTGCTGCTCCAGGCCTTTCCCCAGCTCTGTTCCCTCCCCTAGACACACTCCAGCCCTTCAATGTCTTATTTGACAAGAGGGACCTAAAATTAACCTCAGGGTTTGAGGTGTGGCCTCACCAATGCCTAGCACAGGAAAAGTACCTAAAGAGGATGGGTACCAGGCTGTTGCAGCCCAGTGTGGAAGAATGATCTTCCCCAACACAGGGCTCCAGAGATGCTGAGAACTTGGCACTCAGCTCACCTACTATGTATTAGATCATTACATACTACTATGTAATTAGATCATGTTCTTGCACAGGGATTGGCACAAGTGTGAGACAACCTGCAGCAATCAGTCACATGAAAGTAGTCCGGTGTCTCTTGGCATTTGCCATCTGTCTGTGAACCTGGAGCAGAGGGGGCAACAGCCAGCAAGGGCAAGCTTGGGGCTGCTGCCCAGCTGCACTGGAGATCAGATACTGCAACTTGGTTTCCAGGGTATAAATGTGAAGCAGATACCAGTCAGTCTGTGTCCTTGAAATCATAGACTCAGCCTGTGCAGGAGGCAAAAACCCACTGTCCGGTAACTGACACTGCTCTGCTTTCCCCCTAGAGGACACAACCCAGCTGACCCCCCATCCGTCATGGAGGTGCGCAAGCTTGAAGCTGGGATCATCAACAGCTGGTTGAAATCTGCAGACATGGAGCAGGTGCAGGAACAGCGCTCAGGAGCTGCAGCAGGCAGTCAGCCCTGAGCCCCTCCATCCCCGCAGCCTCTGGGTGCAGGTGCCACAGGACACAGCAGCCTGCTGCACTGGTTCTAGGCTGGCTGGGACACTATTCTCTCCTCTGCTGTGATGGTGGGAACTCCCTCTTCTAAAACTCCTACATCTCATTGAGCAGCAAAAGAAACACAAAGGGCTGAATCACTGATGGAAGCCAAAATCACATTTTCTGGGCTTCATGCTTGCCTGCTCAGAATCATCTGTTGCAAAGGACAGCAATACAAAAAGCTTGCCTGGAAGGTCCAAGAACCATTACAGCCCTGAATGGATAGTTGCATGAAGCACCTTAAGGTTGAAACAAAATTAGTTTTAGAGAAAAAGGACACGCTAAAGGGCTGGTAGAAAAGCAGAGGTATGATCGTGATTGACACAGAGTCATGGTGAGCTCCACTAGTGACCAGTTACCTAAAACAGACAGTCTTAGCCAGGGTTGTGAGTTGGGGGTGTTTTAGTTTTAATTTGTCCAAGAGAGTGGCTGAGATGAAGGTTTACACAAAGGAATCCTGGTATGCACTGCTGTCAGTCAAGGGCTGTGTATAAAGCACATTTCCACTGAGACATCTTCAGAGCTTTTTAAATCAGTTACAAGTATATTAAAGTGTGTGATATAAAAGTTTATAAAAGAGTGTGATATAATTTCATTATTTGATAGTATAATCAAAGAAGATAAACAAGGTTCCTTCTCACCTTCCCAGGTGGATCTTTGCATGTGAACGGGTGCTACTAGACTGACTAAGCACCAATAATTAGCATTTATTTTAGCAATAACTAGCATAACTGCCAAAATCATAATTCCTACTGATCATCTGGCTGCTTCAGTTGATTTTACTTTACAGTGATTTTATGAGTTAGTGGAGAGATTTTCTGAGTCCCCGAAGGTTTCCACTGTTTGTGCAGCACAGTGACAGCAGTGCTGGTTCCCAGAGCCACTGCTGGTGTTTCACAATATTCGGGTGCTGAAATCTATCCCATCCACCTCTGCCCTATTCTTAACAAAAGACCAAAGCTTCTTCCTCCAGTCAGGAGGAAGAGCAGGAACAGATGGATCCACTGATCAGCTATTTCAGATATATGTAAATGAAGGACAACTTGGAAGACCCAATTAGTCAAACTCCAGTCCCTACAAAAGTCACTCTATGACTGCCAGTGGCACTACATCTTCAGCTCAACCTGAATCCTCTCTGTTCGTGCTGATCTAAACCTCAATGGGTCCTGCTTATAGCTGCCACTGTCCTTTTTGCTCCTGCTCAAGTCAGGCTTTGGTTTTGTTGCTGCCGTATCAATCCTTACTGAAGTAGTCATCCTCTGCTGGGCTCAGAGCCCCAAACTTTCCTGAATTCAGATCTGCTATACCCCAGTCACTATTCAGGACTAACACCACATTAGGGAAAAAAAAGCAGAGAGCAAGGATTGCATCCTGCTTTTATTTCCCTTCAAACAGCACCCTTTACACCTATAAGCAGGCACCCAGTGATCACCAGCCCAGCAATGTATGAACACAGCCAGGTTCAGGGGCAAGTCTTTTAAGAAGTTACTGCAAGTCATCCCAGTCACCAGGGCTGGGTTTGTACTTTGGAGAGAAAGGAGGCCTGGGTATCTGCTGACCTTCCAGAAGGATGAGTTTTTTAATCCCCTTCTACTGGACTTCACTGAGCTCTTATTTTCCTCTTACAGACAGTTCTTATTCCAAAGGATTACACATTGACTGATATGGAAGGATAAACATAAGGCTTTCAGATACTATGGCAGAGATAATACACATGGACATCCAGGACAGATGACCAGTGCTATAAAAGAAATCATGGCAGAAGTCTGAAGCCAGTGCCACCAAAATCCATGTTTTGAATCCTTTGGTGACCAAGCATGGAAGGTTAAAAAAAAAAAAACCTGTTGTAGGGTGCTGTCTGAGCTGAAGGGAAGAGCTCCAAGGACACCACTCTTGAGCATCATGGGAATGCTGATCAAGAGTGGAACTTCAGGGCCACACAAGGAAAATGGCATGTAAGCAGAGAGTGACCCAGACTAGACAATGGGTGCAGCCCTTGTGCTTAAGGTGTGCACCAGTGAGGTTGTTGAACAAAGGCTCATTTGTTCTATCATCATTTACTGACACAATGAGTGCAGCCAAGGTGGGAATATTGTACAGAACAGGAACTCAGGGTTGGGCTCCAGTAGATGCAGAGGCTTCCAGCTTTGGACAGCCATCTCCAGCAGTATTTCAGAGACCAAAAACCCTAAGTCTTTCTTCCCAAATCCAAAGTCAGGAAAATCTTAACCTCTTTTCTAGAAGCAACAAGCTTCATGGATAATATAAATATCTATTAAACTGTTGGCTTTTCACAGTTATTAAAATATTACACGTATAATGCTAGGAAACTTTACTGTAGAAATAGAAGGGTAATAAATTCTTTTTAATTAAAAAATTTGTTTTTGTAAAAGATAGTAGGGAGATTCTTCACATTCTTTGATTAGCTTATCTGGGAGAAAATAAACAGGGACCTGCGAAAAAAATTTTTAGACCAGGAGTGATGAAACAAATTGGTGCTGCTCCAAGTTGGGGGGAGGGGGGGTAATTGTGAATAATGCATGAAAATACATTAATATGTAACAAGTTGGTGCTTTTAATGATGTGTGTCTTTAGTTAGTGCTTGCTCTTTTCAGAATGCCAGGAAGCACCCGGCTATTAAAAAAAAAACCTTATGTGTCTCCAATCCTTTATTAAACTTTTAAAATATACCAGAGAAGTAAACCTCGTTTTTCACAATGGAGCTACCCTATCGAGTCAGTTTTATTGATCCTGTTAAATATACTGAGTGTGGCACTGGCAATCAGGAGCTGAACTCCCTTGTAAGGCTATTTCTATAAGAGAGCACAGCTGAGGCAAGTCCTGAAGCACAGACAAAATTCACAAAACTGTAAATGTGTTATTGGAAATACTCTTCCTGTCTTCATCTGTCATCACTGCCAACAGCACACTGTCAGGGAACAGGAAACAAAATGTATTCTTTGGAGGCGTAGTGCTGTACCTGAGCTTGGCAAGCCCACAGCCCTGCTGTTCTCTGTAGCTCTGCCCATGCCTGGCTCTGTTTCTCAGTGTAAGCTCAAAGCTTTCCATAGTGAAGGACAGAATCTCTGGCTCAGTGGTGGCCTTTCCACAAGACTCCACTCCAGGAGTGTCTCAGCATGCAGAAACACCAAAGTGGGTTATGGGCCCAGTAGTTCAAGCTTTGAAACCAGGAACCACAAAGAGAAAGTCTGAGCTTTTGTTGTGCTGGAGAAGCACATCATGTAACAAAAATAGGCTGTGGAGCTCAGAGACTGATCTAACCCAAGAGTTTGTTAAGGAAGTAAAAATAAATAAGCAATTAAAATGACCTCTAGAGAAGAACAGGAAGAACAGATGAGCTTTGTTGAGATTTTTTAGTTTGTGCCATTTCACAGATGATATAGTGGTCCAAAACAAGCATTTGTTCTCAAAGGGAATGAGAGCTAACAATGTGAACCTCAGGTTTAAAGGCTGAGGACAGTAAAGTCACATCTTGAGGACACTGCATGACCCAAGAGGAACTAGATAGAAATCAATTGGACCAACAGGCTCAGCTAAAAGACAAGACATGTTTGGGAAAGTGACAGTTTATTCTTCTTTTCTTCAGCTCATTAGAAAATGAATTATTACTCTCAAACCAATCATAAGGCAAAAAAAAAATCACACAAACTCCCACAGTCCCATTTGTAGAATTGATTACATTAAGACTTGGGTACAACTTCAAAACCAGAAGATTTTTGGTAAGCATTTATATGTATTCCATTTTTTTAAGAAATCTCTCTTGCCTTGGTCAGGCAGCTCTCTGGGTGAAACACTGAACCCTGGAAGTTTTACAATCCATAGTACAATCATAATTAAAGGTTCAAAATTCACTTTGTTCAATGGCACAAGGCCAAAGCAAAACAGGTCAGCAGGACCCGGGTAGTGTCACTGAATTTTTCATATTTTTCTTTAGTCTCCAATTTTAAGCCTTTAGCTTTTAGCCAAAGTTCAGCTCCTCAGCAGCACAAACTTGCTTCATGAACAAAAAAACTGAAGGTGTTTCCATCCACATTTCCCCGGTACTATTTCTCGTTTGTTGTTGTGCCAAAGAAAACAGGCCTTGGCAACAAATCAGTTATGCAGCCAAAGGCCATAATGACTGCATTCCACTTCACTTGTGAGAAGCTCATTCTCAGAGTTACTGCTGGCATGTGCATGGGAAGAACATTAACATTGTGCACTGACTAGTTATATCCTGTTGATCCCAGACAGGGTCCCTTTGATGACAGAAAAATGTGCATTTAAATAATTTGTAAAATTTCTCAATTTCCATTAATACACAGAATGATAAATATTATAGAAAATACTTAAATAGTGGTCCCAAGAGTAACTTGTAACTCCAGCAAACAGAATGAACCAGCATAAAACAAATAAAGATGCATCTTACTTTACAAATCAAAGGTTACAATTACTATAAAATATAACCCCCCACTTTCATTCAGCCACTGGAAAATGAACCATTAGAGTCAAATTCAGTCACCTCCATTAATGGCCAGGGACCCCCGGATTTAATAGGGACTGCAGCTCCTGGCCCTGTCCATGACATCAACTGCCATGGGGGAAAGAGACTTTCAGTGAGACCAACTTCTTCTGGAAATACGAGCAATCACATTTCTAAAATCTTATCTGTGAATACAGTTCTGGCCAAGCCAAATCCAAACCGAAAAGCACTCTAGAAAGCTCATTTCCAAATTCATGGCTTTAAATCTTCAAGTGTGATGAAAGACTCCAGGGCTCCTCTAATAGTCTTAAAAAGCTGGGTATACTTTGTCTTCCAGTAACTGAAATTAATTTCTCCAATTCTACTGGGGCCTAGAACTGCTGTAATACCTTTAGACTGTCTGGCTTTAACACTACTGCTGAAAATACCCCATGTATTCCTAAGAAAAAAAAAAACCTGAAAATTTCTCCACAGTCCAAGAAATTACAAATAACAACAAATTTGCTGTACAGCTGTAAGCTTGTTTTGAGTCAACAAAGACCCATGATGTGATATCTGAACAGGAAGGGACGGAAGGAGACTGATACCTAAATATGCTCATGAGCTTTCCCAGTGCCCAACCTCAGAAAGCAACTTTCAGTCAGAATACCTGAGTCTAACTGATGCAAATAAGATCTAAAATGTTCATGTAGTTTTACTTGCATTTCACATTATCTCCTGCATTCCTACAGGGAAGTTAAAAAACTGCAATACCTTCTTTACAAAATTATATACCACTTTGAGCCAAACTAGCAGCAAATTCTCTTTCACCATTCATTTCAGCCACAGCTTGAAAAGACTGTTCAAAGTGCTCTACAAAACTAAGACACTACACAACAGATGCTCTGCTGCCTCTTCCTTCTCCTAAGATGATGCAGCATAGCTTGGGAGTTTGGAATGAGATCAGAGTACCAGCAGCAATACTGACAGCTTCCCCCCTGGGACAGCACTACAGCTCTGTTTATTCCACTTTCTACCTGAACCACTGTCACAGTCTGACAAAGGAATGGCTCTGTAATCCAGTGTTTCAGTGAATCCAGAATAAACCAGAAAACTGCAGGCTTACTTGTCCTCTCCAGGAACAATGCTGTGCCCTAAGCCAACCCACTGCATTCCCAGTATTTAATGAACATTTAGTAACACTGACATAAGTGAGTTCTGGATCACCAGAGCCCCAAGAATGTCATGGTCCACACTACAATTACCATCTGAACTTCATCATCAGCACCAGGGAAACAAACTTCATATGGCACAGCTTTGCCCATCCCAGAATCAGGGATTAGATTTAAGACTGACATGATTTCTTCAAACCTGAGATGCTTTTCCCAAGCTTTTCTTTGTTGTTTGAAGTCAAAAAAGGTGCATTATAGCATCTCTCCTCAAAACCTGAACAGTAAAGTGACTTGAAGATAAAAATGCCACCTGGAAGATCCACTGATGCAGAGTCTACACTGGCACCCAGATAGGGAGTGGATGAGCCTCCGTGTTAAAGATGTATTTGTCAAGGTTGATTAAGTCTATGTCATCTGAAAACAGCAGAAACATGTATTTGAGTGTTTCCCCAAGGAAGAAGCTCTCCATTTTATCCCGTGGCTCTGGATTGCTGGGATTCTGAACATTGTTAATGGAAGTATAACCACCTGTAGGAACCTGTGCAAAAAAAAAAATGACAAACCTGTATCTTTACATAACCTAAAATAAATTTTTTACTTTCTAACATCCAGATGCACTTGGAGAAGATAAGTGCTAAGAAACAGATCATCTCATCATGCTTTTCATTTTCATTTCATACTTGGTTTTCATTTACATATAAAAGCTTCAGTAATGAAAAAAAAAAATTCATTGCATTTTAAAAGAAACCACAATGATAAATGAAGCAAAATATCAATTTGTGATTAGGGTAGAAAGGTGTCACAAAGAACATCACTTTGAAGTTTCTGGACAAATATACAGAAAGGAACCAGCGATTTCTACATTAGAACTGGCCCAAGCCTTGTATCCATTTCTCTTAAGAACAGACCATTGATATTTGGTGCCACACTTTCACAGAATATCAGTGACATCTCCACAAGCACTGTAGTCAAAATGAACAGAAAAACCTTCTACTAAACCATTAATGCCACCTTGTGCTGATTTTCTTTCTTTGGCAACTTTCATTGAAGAGTTCTTTCAATCCAGCCATATCCTCAGCTTCCAAGGTGTAAAAACTACAGATTCCAACACTTTGGTCTCACCTTCAGCTTCTGCATTTCATTTTTTCATTAATGTGATACAATAAGTTCTTTCACTATATGAACTAAGCAGGGTATCTCCATCTGTAAGAAAATGATTTTTCTGTATATACTTTCCCCCCTAGTTATCTGATGATCTTGAAAGATAGTATGTTTTCAAAGTTGGTGTTAGAAAGCAAGTAAGCAAATACAGTCCTGACGGAACAACGTTATTATAAACTGGCCTTACCCGGGTGTATCTGTTGAAATTCTGTAGGATTTCCCAGCCCCAGTCTTGGTATTTCTTATCACCAGTGAATCTGTACATATAAAAAAGGCTTTCCACAGTTTCTGGTCGGAGTAAATTGTGCCTGTCTGCAGGCTGCAAGAGAAAAAATTGCAAGAGTATTTCAGACAGGGAATTTCCTCAAGGATACATGCAGGGAGAAAAATAATTATTCACATCTCCATCTGCTCCCAAGAGTTTGTTACATGTAAATCAGCTTCTAAATATATTGCTGGGGTAATTAAAACCAAAGTCTAGGCTACAGCTAGAAGGCAAGGCAGCAGAAGAATAAACTGCTCCACAACAAACCCCATCCCTAATATCTGGCCAGGAGTTCTATAGCAGAATAGAGCTATGGAGAAATCATAGAATGGGAGTTCAAGCCAGCTATCTGCTCACCTTGATTTCCACATCCTTGTGGCCCTTCTGTGCATGGAGGTTGAAGTGTACAATCTCTGGGCTCAGGCCTGTCTCTACTTGAGCATACATCTGGTAGCAAGTTTCTATAAGAGTTTCAGCCAACTTCATATGATCAGCAGCCAGTCCATTGTGAGCTCCCAATGCTAAAGTACCCGGCAAGAAGCAAACCAAGTGATCCTGCAAGACAAGACAACTCTTACTGAGAAAGTACACATCAAACAGCAAGGGGGGGGTAGTGGGGGCCACGAGTGTACCTTTGTCTTTTAATTTTTTATTCTTTTTTCTCCTTTAAAACGTATTTCTGGTACCAACAACTTGAGGATAACTTTTTAACAATCTGATGTAATGTAACATGAGGCAGGCAGCATTATTACAAAAATCTTTAATTTCAAAAATGTATAAGAATGTGTTTTTATTACAAGTTTCTAACCAAAAGTTCTCAGGTCATGCTGAGGGAAAGGAGAGTGTCTTTTGGTTTGCCAGAAGCATACATTTCATACCAGCTCATGTAGGGCATCAATAGAACCACCTAAAGGCTTGGTTGTCCTCATTCTGGGGCTAATCTACCACTGATATAAGAAAGTAAAGACTGCAGACTAATATCACATATGGGATCTCAAATGATTCTCAACACTCAGAATCAAAGCTCAGGTCACATTACCCAAAAACATAGTAAAACCACTCTGATCCCCCTGTATATACCTTTAAAAGCTTTGTCCAATCCAACCCAGAAAAGCTGAGGGTTGTAAAGGTCAACATAAACATAGAAGCCAAACATCCCCCACGTTTCCAGTTGGCCAGGGTAAGAGACCTGTCCAGCCTTTCACCCAATAACAATGGATTAAAACCAAAACTCTGACTCCCTGAAGGAAGGAAGTGTTCTGACATGTACAGATATCTAAACCAAATCTATCTGTCTCAATTTAACTCTGTCCTACCTTGGGATAGGGCAGCCCCCTACACCCAAAACCCAAACTCTGGTCTTACTCACAGGAGGTTTTTTTGAGAGCTTTTGGGAAATTCAGATCCAAGAAGCACATGCTGAAAACTAGAATTGAGTATCATAAAAATACTACATCAGGAAAGGCTATAGATACATTAATAATACATCCGTTGTTTTTCAGACAAGACATGCACACATACCATACCTGCACTTCATGACATTTTTAACTGAAATATCTTAAAATGCACAAATTAGGAGCAGAGGCTCCTAATTTGTGATCCATCAATTTTCCCCTACAGCAAACAACATACTATTTTATGCAAGAATCTTCCAGGTAGGAAAAGGAAGATGTCATGAATGGACAGAAACCTACAAAATTATTAATTTCTTTTTTAACCCCATAATACAATATTAAATGGCATGCTTCTTTTGAAGGCAAATCTGAAAACACCGGTGTGCAAGTGTCTACATATTTTTAATTATGGAAAATGAATAATACATAAAATAGGTATTATCTCAACAATTTCGGACACTGGAATTTTACGACCAAAACAGAATAAAAGAAAAAAAAAGAAAGAAAATTTAATTCTAGCACCAAAATGTTCAGTCCTGAAGGAACAGAATGGGTTTAGAGTAACTCATAGAGAAGGACCCCAATTTGCACATGTATCTAGTCATTACTGCCATCACACTGGACAGATGTGCATGTATATATTGTCCTGGGTTTCAGTTTTTTATTGGTTTGGGTTTGCAGGTTTTTTGTTGGTTTTTTTTGGGGTGGGGTTTTTGGGGTTTTTTTTTTTGAGAGGGAAAAGCTTTGCATTTGCCTCTGTGTTGGGCTCTATTTAAATTTTGTAATCGTTTCTCTGTTTTCCTTTGCAGTTTCATTCTTACCATCTTGGCACTGAAATGGCCATGAGCAAGTTCTCCTACAAAAGTAAGCTTCTTGGGTTCTGATCTCTGAAGAAGATGCTTTTTCACCCCTTCTATGGCTCTCATATAGTCTTCCAACAGCCTGTGGAAAAAATCATTACTGCTTGGCTCACATGCACACACAGAACATATTTGATCACAGCTAATGTTCAGCACAGTTTTTTTAGGCAACTGTTACTTCAGTCTAAAGTGCAATGTTTAATTAAACAGGAAAACTTAAATGCCCTCAGTAACCATCAACATGACCTTAATTGGTTGTCACTACCACATAGCAATACTGGATTTACTTGAAAAGTAAATAATAATACTTAAGTACTTATTCAAATATTAAAGAAAACACCTGCAGCTGTTTCTAGGCAATAACCAGATTTTATTTCAAATATTCTTGGAAGCAGAGTTACTGAAATCACAGAAAATCTAGGCTGGGAAGGACATCTTGGAGGTCTCTACTTCAACCCTCTGCTCTGAGGCAGATTGAATTACATCAGGTTGTCTGAATGGTTACCCAAGCAATTTTTTAGTAGCCCCATCAAAAGATGGAGATTCAAAGAGTTTGAGCAATCTTTTCCAACTGACCTTTCTCATTGTGAAACATAGTTTCACAGTATTTTATTTCATTTTTCCTTGTTTTTACATACTTTCAATATGAAAAACAACCTGTTGCTTGTGAGGCTCACAAAATGCCATTGTGTCCCAAAGACACAGGTTCTCCATTTACAGTAAGGCAAGCCTTGGAAAGAGCAGTGATGAAAGCTTTGTTTGCGGAAAGGCACCTGCTCTGACACATAGAAATGTCTCCAAGAGGCACATTTTTGTTGTCTGCATTAAATTCCTTGAAATTAACAGGGAGTCTAACAGTCTAACATAATTCGTTTATACGCAGACTTGTCTTGAACAAAAGCTTCTTTTCCAACATCTTTAACTCCTCTTCTTGCAAACACACTTCCACTAATGAAGTGCAGATAAAAGAAACATATGAGACTTGAAGAGAGACTTTTTACAAGGGCAGGTAGTGATAGAGCAAGGTCTTTAAACTGAAAGTAAGTAGATTAATACTGGATATTAGGAAGAAATTCTTCCCTGTGGGGATGGAGAGGCCCTGGGAAGAAGCTGTGGCCAATCCCTGGAATTGTCCCAGGCCAGGATGGACAGGGTTTGGAACAATCTGGCCAGCTGAAGGTCTCCCTGCCTGTGGCAGGGGTGGGACAGAATGGGATTTAAGATCTCTTCCACCCCCAACCAGTCTGGGATTCTGGAATTAAAGAGAAGATAACATAAACATAAATTTACTGTCTTCTTTCACCTTTCAGTAACAAACCCAGAGCAAACACAGACATTGCTGTTGAAAGGAAATGCCCACAGTATTTCAGAAATATCTAATTATATTCAATATCTATTGATAAGACTTAATTCTCATCTCTGTCTGTCACACTCCTCACATTTGATGACCTGAGGAAGAAAATGTTTTTGTGGAAGGGAGTTTAAAGATTAAGGCTAACTTTCCTTGTTTTCTTTCACCACGTTACCACAGGTCTCTTTCTGCTCAGGTTGCTTTTAAAACCAGTAGTAAGTTCAGCTCACTCTTGGGCACATGCACTGTTTTTCTTTAAGCAGCAAACTACAACAGACAGTTTTACAGCTCACCTAATTATCACACCAATATGAGAAGTGTGAAGAACTTACTCATTTTCTTTCTTCCCACCCTGAATCCACTGCTTGAGCAGATACTCGTAGTAGCTGTCAGCTCTGGCTCCCAGAGTGTATACCCCCAGGTGGGTGAATTGCCCACTGTTGGTATTTATGAACATAGGCACAAGGCCATCTTTTTTCCCTGAGAGGGTGTGAACATGCTTCATCACCTCATCTACAGCTTTCTACAAAAAGAAAATGGAAAACAGAAATTATAGGTATAAATGAGGTACAGAACTGTGTCTAGTCACTACAGTCCAGTAATAAATCTGTAACTTTGCTTCCCCAAATTATTATCAGGGACATCAAGTTCAGCTAGAGTAATATATTAAATTCACAAATTTGGACTTTTGGACTCTCAAAATAAGATGTTCTGGGTATGTTCAAGTACTCTGAAGCAATTATAACTGTTTCCTTGAAGACAAGCGGACTCAAAAGCCAGTACTACAGCACTCAGATTTACCCAGACTTGCAAAGTAAAAGTCCAGCAAAAATAGCAAATATTACTACATTTAGTAATAGTTAAGGTTCTTTAAATTACTGCATTCTTCAACACTGAGCTGTGGATACAGTTCAAAATAATAACATCAGCAAACAAAAAGAAAAGTGGAAAATATTATTTTCTCTGAAATTCTTTTTATTTCAACTAACTTTTCCCTGTATGGTGACCTGCTCTCAGACTCTTATCTAGCGACATTTTAGTTCCTTAGTTCCTTGGATGATAACATTTCAGTTTTGTTCTCTGCATATAGAAAACATCATCAAGAAACCACACTCAGAAATCCTTTTTTTTTTTTTTTTTTTTAGTTAAAAGCTATTTCTGAGGAAGAAAAATAATTACTCAGCTCCACCACTATTTTTGGTATTCAGTAAAATAATGGAATACTTTATTTCTTTTTCTTCCCCTATCTGGAGTTTCACAACTTAATGATTCCTGAGACCCTGAGTACTGATGGAGAGTCAGTGGTAGAGCTGCAGAGGAAAAGAAAAAGACAGAGATGTCAACTGTTTCTTCTATACCTGGAATTTCTCATCCCCGGTGAGACGAGAGAGCTCCCTGAACTCCAACTGAATGCTGGTCACCTCTGCCACAGTGCTGTCAGATGTCCAGCGAGGGGGATGTGCTGTGCCCCGACCAATGTTGACATCAGAATATGGTATCTTGGAGGGGGTCTTGAATGCTGGCATAAGCCTGTTTCCAATGTCTTTCTAAAGAAAACCCAGGAGCAGAGAACAAAACAAACAAACCAAAAATACATATATACACATGCACATCCCATTAGATTTTCTTCACAAAGGAGATGGAAAAAGATACAACAGCAGTGTAGCTTTAGATGACGCAAGCAATTAAAGAAATTCAAAAAGTCATTCATTTATTCATAGTAATGAGTTTCTACTTTGTCATTAGTGTTGCAGGCCTCATCTGAGGCCTATCATGCAGTTACTGGCTGATCTAGCTAATCTGATGAGGTGGCTAATGCTGTTAAGACACACAGGGCAACAAAAGACAACTATTACCCTTTACCAATTATTTATTTTCTCCTTTGTTTCGTGAACTTTATGATGGTCAGCCATTCATCAGAAGAAGAACACACATACAAGAAGAGGTGATAAAACACAGCAAGGCTTTGAGGTTGTACAGAGAGCAGAGGTGCAGGCTTCAGATCTTAATGGTAAATGCCTTTCCCACCACTTTAAATATGAAACCATTAAAAACCAACAACATTTAACTTTCTGAGGAATTTTCCCTCAACTTTGTCCAATATGGAATACATAACCCAGTTTCATTTGTAAGGCCAGTCACTCACAGCTTTCTCCAGGAAAAGGCTATCTCCGGAGAGGTGGTAGGTGCTCAGCAAGCCACCCAGGATACGGATAGTGCTCTCAAATAGGTTCACATCCACATTTTTATCAAATACTAAATCATTTGCTACCCATTTTCTTGCTTCTTCAAACTCTGCAAAGTATAAAAGGTTACAAACTTCTTGCATGTTCCAACAACTAAAGACATGAATACTCCATATATCCATGACAGTTACTTGTATTTGTCAACAGAGATTATAATTTTAAATGGAAAATTAAAATGAAGAGCACATGCTGGCAGAAGTTTCATTACCATTGGCTTAATTCTTATCCAGCACACAGATGCATACAGACAGAAATATCCACCAAAACAGAAAGTCCTTAACAGTTTAAGGAAAGAAGAAACAGAGGAATTTTTAATTAAAATAGTCCAGAAATTAAAAACTTTCAAATCCATCTATTTGACTTATCAGATAATTTGTTACACTTCCACAAAGTCTTCTAGTTTTAACTGAATATTTTTTAGCCAAAGCTGTTATATATCAAGATAACAGGTAACATTTTCAGTTAACAGCTTTAGCCTAGCAATGTCCTCAGGAGCCTGCTTCCTGCAAGATGTTGCCATTTTTTTTCTCTAGAAACAAAAATGATTGTTTATCACACTACTAACTCAAAAGAAAGGCTATATTAGGTTCATCAACCAGCTTAGCAGCAGCATCACTCAATGACTACTTTGGCAGAGGGTCTCTCATCCATGGTGCACGTGAGTCAGCTTAGCCCTCACAATTGGAGGCTGAGCTATTTCAGCAATCTCACAGCTTCTGGAAACTCCTTCTTGTAAGATGCAGCACAACAGAAAGCAGTTTGTCAGAAATGGAAGGCATTCCTTAGGAGATAAAAGCAAATGGATGCCTTTGCATCTTCCGGTCTTGGATGCTGGGCAAGTACAGGATATTGGGCACACTAAAAAAAATCACTAAGTCTCTCCAGACAGTGTTGTCAGCAGTACGACAGCAAAGGCAGAGTCCTCTGCCACAGAAGTTTTTGCATTCATCAGCTGATAAGAAAGACTAGCAGCCTCAAACAGAACTTGCATTTACATAGTATTAGTTATTCAGAAGAAACCCTAGGAGCTCTCTAAGGCAGTTAGCAGAACTTATATAAAATAGAAAGAAGCCCTCACCAAGAACCCATTTTCAACACATCTCTAATACAAATAATTTATTTTTTAAATTCTACTTAGTTCGCAATTAGTTTTTTAGGGAAAAAAGAGCAGCACACTGACAACTTGATTAAACTTCAAGATAGACTGGTCAGGCCTAGAGCTGCACACACGGCATGTTATTTTACATAAATTTCAAAGATCGGAAGACACAGAACCATTAAACACTTTGAGTATTTATTGTACGCTCACTGGCAGCTCTGTTATTCTTATCTTGATAGAAAAACCTGCAAGATTAATAAAAGTTTACAAAGGTGACTAGCTAACCATGGTTAAACAGATACAGTTCCAGAAATTTTTAAATATCATTAAAAAATCCTCTGCATCACCAAAAAAAAATCCCTAACAACCAACAACAAAAAAACAGTCTTAAACATTAAGTTCAAGTTAACTTAAACCATTTAAGTTTTTTGCAACAGGATTGCAAAATTTTTTGCCTTAGATTTTAAAATTTGATCCAAAGTTTTCTAGCATGGTCATTTCCAGAATAACTCTCAAAACTACAGACAGCAAAACAATTCAAGGAAGAGGTACTGAGCACTCCCTTTCTCCACCCATGAATTCCTTAAAGAAACAGCTGTCTTAAATCCATATATGAAATATTGATATTAGGTGTGAAAAAACACAAGCGAGGAACATATATGCAAACTACCCAAGACTGATGGGCATAAAGCCTCCAGTGGCTGCATAACGGCACAGAGGTTTTAGTACAGAAACAAAGACCAGGAAATTTATTAATATATTATTAAAATATTATTTATTTATTAAATTTATTAATTTATTACCAGATATATATATTGTGCATACATATATATGTATGTATGTATTTACCTGCATAAGAAAATTATATTTATAGGCCATGTGTAATAAATAATCCCCTCAAAGAACTCTGAACATGTAGAGTTCCTGAAGAGAAATTAAGGAATTATTTTAGAGGGAAAAAAAAAAAGGAAGAGGAACAAAAATTACCTTCTTTTAAGCCTAAAATCCACATGGTATCCAAGGCATCAATTAAGGTAAGCCCAAGTCCAAACCACTCACTGTAGGACTTGGACAAAGGCTTCAGCTCATCATGGCCCCAGGCAAAATCCTTGTAGCCTTTCCAGGCATGGCGGAAGGCTTCAATCACAGCCAGCTGGCGCTCATTAATGGGCACTGCATAGGAGAAACAGCATCTTGCTCAGGACTTCTGCAGGACACTGATGGAACCCTACAATGCACCACTTTACTACATTCCACCAAAAATAAAATTTCTTCCAAACGAACCAATCCGTGCAGTGGAAAAAACACCCTCACATTGTTCTTTTCAGAACAGCTTTTCCTTTGCAGAATAACCAGTCAGTGTTCCCAGTCAGCAATTCAGCCAAGTGGAAACAGAGATTTCTCCCTGGCAACAAAACTGTCACTTTTGCAAACAAAACATTAAAACAATCACATGCACAGTAGTATATGAGTATCACTAAAGCTCAAAGAGATGAAAGTCAAGAAATACCAGATTAAGACCCACGGTAATTCAGGTGCTGAATACAAATGCGTAACAATAAAATCCTCAGCTAATTCAACACATAACCTTTTTTCTTCATCTTCCCTCCCTTATGGCTTTCTGTTAAATTCAAAATCACTTCTACACAATTATTTCTACTGAACTTTCTACTTAATAGCAAAATAGAAAGAAAATTTACATTTTCCATCTTGACAAAACCATGTCTTTTTCTATAGTTGTACTGATTTTTTGCTTGCAATTTGCCATGAAGTAGAGCTTACATTACACGCCGAACATTAAAAACTTCAATCCGTTAGCTGAAATTTTGAAAAATTATGAGCAAAGACTTCTAGAGTGGGAAACACCAAAAAGAATAACTAACCCCATAAATATTAAGCCTGCAAAAGTGCAAATATATCACATTAAAATATACCATGTTTATCATAACAGAACTTCCTGGTTTCTTTTCTGAACCCAGAAAAAGGAACAACAGGTTCTTTGTTCCACAAGCAAGTGCAGCAACTTCAAAAACAACTTCTGCAGCTTTCTGGTGAGCCTTAAAAACAGTTCCATTTAGTTCAGGGAGGAAGTCACTTTCCCTGTATTTGCAGGACAAAAGGAAAGGCACAGCTGAAAATGAAGCTGTCCCTTTCATGCCCTCCTTCTTTAGGTTATCCTGTTCTGGCTCCTCCCAGAGGCTATATTTTGAAGATTTGTCTCTAAAATTTATTTTTAACTTCTGAAGGTTAACAAGCATGAAGGCTGGCACGGTGAAATAACAACACTGAAAAATTAGGATGTTCTAGATAAGCAATCTCTTCTACACTTTTTGCTTATTTTAATCTAAATAAATATATAAAATAATGTGTATGGGGAGAAATTGCACAAATTAAACCATAAAAGCAAATAAAAAAGGGGTATCATTAGCTGTCCTATTTACCTGGTTCTTTCTGGTCTTCAGCTTCCTCAAATGAAGGTTTTTCTGGTTCCATTATTTTACTGGATGGCAGTTCAGTGCTTTGGTCAGGTTCTATCACTGCTCCTCTCCAGCTGTAAATACAAGGGATTGTAATTAAGACTTATTTTGGTCTTGCAAATCATGCAAATGAATGGGACTTATCTCTGCATTACTTTTATCACACAATACTTTGATAAAACAGAAGTTAGATTTTGTATCAAGAATCAAAATAGCTATGTTGCCCAATAGGTAAGGTTTCTGTTCAAAGCAATTTTCTTTGCAGAGAAATTTTACTTGATTAAGAAATGTGCTACAACCTCTTGGAATTTCATTAAATATATTGGCAATGGAATTGAATAAAAAACTTCTTTAAATCAAACATCTGAAAATGCTGTATTACAAGCAATTTGTTATCTACAAGCTCTGAAATGACCACAGTAGCTATTAATGCTATATAGTAACCCCATTTAACATCATAAATGATGATAACCAAAACTCACAATTAAGCACAAATAATGAGATGATCAAAGTATTAACTTTGCTATCAAGGGATCACAAGCCTTCTCTGCCTCCACAGATGTATAAATCACTTTTTATAAGTTTTTATGAAGAATCCCCTGAAGAAATCCTTCAGAATGGACTTCAAGTCAAGACAAGTTCATATCAAGATCAAACAATCTCAGCCATACCATTTAATATATACGTATGTTGCCTTTGAGCCCATTATATACTTCCTAAGGGAACCACGCTTACAGAACTTTTAAAGTCTATATTGTTTACAATCAGCACATCTTCTGACTTAGAAAAATGCCATATTTCATTTCTTAATTTCATTCCTTAAATTTGTAACTAGTCTTCACTAAGTTTTCATTGCTCTTGTAAGTTCTCTTGTTATCACCTATTTAACTCTGAGTTACAGCACAAGCAAAATCAAAACAATAAAACACTTTCAGACAATACTGACAGCCAAAATGCTGAGCCAGGAACATGTCTGATGCTATGATCAGCTCATCTGAGCCAGTGCAAAGAGAACATAAACACATAAAACCCCCCAAGCCTCATGTTCCAAGTCTGAAGAACCTCTGCTGAACTTTTACTTCAGCAGCCGGGCACAGCCGGGTCAGGTCTCTTCCTTGCACATCCCGTGAGGGCCTGGGGCTGGAATTGCCACTGGGCAAGGGGAAGGAGTGAACTGCACCTGCCACATCCTGGGCTGTTCCCCCCCCCAGCATGGCCACCATGAGAGGTCACTGGGCAGAGACTGAAAGCAGCCCCTGCAAGCCTAGGATGGCCCAGGCCCAGCCTAGCCACTGCATTTCAGGCCCTCTATAGTTGGGCCCAGCCTCTAGCACCACCTTGAGTACTCTACTGTGTTCAAACTTTGTCTGCCTGCGTGAGATTTAACTCTTTAGTGCCCAGATTGAGACCTGCAGACATCGATCTTCTCCTGAGTGAAAGAAAAGAGACTGAGAAAGGACATGTGGAGAAACAGCATGAAGATATGAAAGTCAGCAGAAAAGGAGGAGGACCTTGATTTGGTTGGAGGGTGAGGAGAGTCTGTGGACTGAAATTCTCTTGTAAGCCATGGTGATGGATGCTAATTAAGCTTTTAAATCATTGAAAATCAAGGGGGGAGCTGGAATGGTTCAATTGAGACCTGAGCAAAGACTGTAATCTTCTTTGAGCCATTAGAACAGAGAGAGATGAAGTAGTGAAGCCCCATTGGCCTGAGGGAGAGGGTGGTAGTCTTTTGTTCCTAGAGATCAAAATTATTGTAGAAGCAGATGAAGCTGAACTTTTGCATTTGAACATTCATCCTTAAAATATAATCCCCCATGCATTTGATATGACCCAGTAGCACAGCTTTGGGAGAGTTGTGAGATGGGGGAGGACTTCACAAGTGCAGATTTCCCCGGGGAAGATGCATTTGTGAAGACTGTAACCACAAGAGAGCTGGAAACTAAGTCTTGTGGGGAAGTCTCCATGGTTTTGTCAGAGGGTCCTCTCCCTGAGTGAACTGGAAGAAAGACTGTTCTAAGAGTGATACACTGACTAGAAATCTTTTAGTTTTGTTTTCTCTATATTGTTGAGTTGGTGGGAAAGAAAGAAGGGTGTTGGGGAGAAGTGCTCTAAAGGTTTTATTCTGATTCTCATAACCCAGTTATATCTGCCAATTTATTCCTTTTCTTTATTCCTTTTGAAGTTTTAAGCCTGTTTTGCTCTTTCTCCTGGTCCTATCTCAAAGAAAGAAAATAAATCAGTGATTTTAGCAGGTACATGGACATTTAGCACTGAAACCGCCACATTAATTGGTGCGTTGGCCAGGAAACCTAAAACTGGCAAACCAAAACCTCTGTACAAAATGGTGTTTCTGTCTGGTTGCAGACTGAAACCCCTACATTCATTTATTGCCAAATCAAAACACTTCCATAATCATAGAAGCACACAGCTTCTTTTAAAGATACTACTAGATCTGTAGAAGGGATGAGATATATTGTAAGAAAGAAGTAAGCACATGGTGTTACATGCACACAACTCTGTATACATCTGTTGGTTTTGTCTGGTTGGCCTGGGCTCACTGTGTTTAATGGCACCCATCCACAAGCAGCACTGACACTGCTATCACTTTCCAAACCTGCCCCAGGACAAAAGCACTTGCAGCAGCACTATTATATTGATATTGCTACATTAACATTTATTACAAGAAACAGCAGAAACCTCTGGACACAGAGAATCCTTCTGAACATGTAGAGTGTCTAAGTGCATTAAAGATACAGCCAACCTCTCAGGGCTTCAAACCCTCTGCAGCTGCATGATGCAAACGGAGAAAATCAGAGAAAGTGCACATTCATCAAAATTAAATCCATCAGCCTAGTAACATCAGCCGCTATTAGACCAGGCCTGAGAGAAACCCATGCAAAGAAAGAAAATAACCTAAGACACATACAACAAAAAGCACTTAAAACTTTCACTCCAACACTCAGTGGATGCTGGCAGGGACAAAAGTGGGAAGCACTGTACCTTGCCTGAAATGTTTCTACCTGATAATGGATTTCTCTGTTTTCTCTACTTTATCTGCTTCAACCACTTCTTCTACAGCCCTCATGGGATCATGTTGGGTATTCAGCCTCATGTCTTTCCGTGGTGCCTTGATTTGAAGATTGGAAGGACCACGACGAACATGAGGCAGTTTTGGTGGCTTCTGAGAATATAAAGGAAAAAAAAAAGTGCTTGGTAAGTTGCAGAGAAGGTAAAATTTTAAGCCATAAATCAACATCATTCCAGCATCAAAAATAAATTCAAATAAATCTTATTTTGTTTTGCAGCAGGCAAATTCTGACCTGAATGGAAAGTATGCTGAAGACCTTGTGGTTTTGTTTGCTTTAAACTTCTAGTAAAATCATCCAGTTCTTAAGTTAACACTGATGAATTACTTCTAAACTACCTCTACTGCTATCAGGTATTTGTTTAACACAAAGGCAGTGACAAAGGATTGTAAAGATATTTGATTCCATTTTACTAGGCATAGTAAAATTACGAGAATTAGCAAAAAGAATGCAAAAAAAAGTTTCCACAGTGCCAGTGTAAATACCAAGAACTAGTAATATATGTACATTTTTGCCCGATGAAGATATAATACAAAAATTGTGTTCATTAACTGAAAATCCCCAAATTCATGAGATAAATACATGACAAACAACACAGTAACCAGCATTTCTTTGCTCCACTAATTCACACAGTCAGTGGATATCCCTTTCCCACTGCATTCCTGCAACCTTCAAAACCTCCTATCATCTTGTTTCTGATGCTATTTCTCAAACCCCCAGATAAACCATGACTCCAGACTCTTCACAAGAGTGGAGACTGATGCACACAGCATGAGTGAAGCCTCAAGTAAGAGGTCACTGTGACCTTAAGTCCTGGCACTCCTGGGAAGAGCAGTGAGTAAAAAACAGCATTCAGAACATGTAAATAAAATAGATAAAGCCAAGAAATACTACACCACAAAACCCTTCCTGAGAGGACAGCACTCCACCAAAAGCACACTTGGATTTCAAGTTCTAACACCTTCCTCCACAAGAACTGTTGGAACCAAGCACCCACAAATTCTTTGTGGTGCTAGAAAACAAATTTCTTCTCACATTACCTGCAGTGAAAGCTCAGGGTAGTCTCCATGATTGGCATCTGCTTTCTGGGGTGCTGGTAGAACATCTGGATTTGCCAGTTTTAATCTAGGAATTTCTTGTTCTGTTCTCTGATCATCCAACGATTTGTTTGTTATACCTAGACACACAAAGCTACTCATCACAAGGAATCAACAGTTAAGGCTGCAGTTAGAAATTCCTAATAATTCGCTGTATTGAAGTAGTAGATGCACTTCCAAAAACTGTTTGCATTCACAAAACACTGATAAACACACACTAATTGTTAAATACAAAATGTATTTCGGTATTAATCCTCTCCCTAATATAAAAGGAGGCTGCTAAAAGGCACATGGGAATATTTTAATTGCTACTTTCAGTTTTTCCGTTTTTCAATACAATTAATAAGATAATAGAGGTAAATGTGCATTAGTATTACACATATGCTGAGAATTTCTAAACTGACAGGTAGTCAAAACCAAGAGAGGATTACCTTATGCTGATGATTAGGTTTGAGTGATTTATTCTTAGTGATTAGGTTTGAGCTACCCATATCTACATAGAAACATAATAAAAAAACACACGCAAAACCTTCAAATCTTAATCAGCTGTCATAGTGTAGGAATGGTATTCCCCAAATCAGTGCTCCCTGAAACTACAAAACCACTCAGCCACTCTCTTTCCCTTGTCTGTTTTCCCTTCTCCCTTCCCCTTCCCTCTGGGGTGGATGAAAACTGGAGGAAAAGAACGCAAAGATCACAGGTTGAGATAAGAACAATTTGCAATGGAAAACAGCAATGAAATAAGAAAACAAACAGTAAGGCAAACAGTATTAATAACAAAAAGTAAAGGAAAAAGAAACTATTTATATGAAGGCATGAATACAAACGGCTGCCCCTGCCATGTTTTCTCTACCAGAAGGAAACCCTTCTCCCCAGCACTGAGAGTCCCTTTCTCCCCTCTCCCATGCCCAGCAACGACTGAGGTGGTACAGAATAACATCCAGGCCTTAGCCACACCCCCTTCCCAGCTACTTCAAAAAATTAACTAACCTGGCTGAAACCAGGACATCAACTGAAACAAAACCTTGCTCTAGTCAAGATAAAGAAAGAAAAGGCATACAAAAATATTTTTGATTAAGCATTACATCATTCAAACATCACATAAAATCATCTCAGAACTGCACTTTAAATGAATACACCCAGTTATTACCAATGGAAATTAAAACTGATTATAAGACCCACAACAATCTTCTAACTCTAACACCTCGTTCTGGCAATTCCGAGCTGTATAGAACACATACTTTTCCACGCTTCCCCCATGCTTGTGTACGAAATTACTCCACACACTGCCAAGAATGCAAACAGGAAGAGAATGAAACTCCGCTGGAGTCGGGACAGCTGCTTCCATTTCTTTAGGAGAGAAAAGAAGTGAAAGAAAGAATAATTAGTATGACAATAAGAACCTACTTGGTTAAAAATAAATTCTTATTGGTTCATTCAGATAAAAACCCAGAAAATTGAGTAGTTGAGTGGTTTCATTCTACCCTGTTTCCAACTGCATATATGCACTGCTTGTTTTCTTTGATGACAGAGAAAACAGAAATCCAACCAGCTAGCACAAGGCAGAAGAAGCTTACAAAAGCGTAAGAGCCACTTGCTGCAAGAACCTCAGAATATGCCAAATGCCAAGACTCCCAGAAAGCCTCAACTACAGCTGACCTTGATCACAACCTCCACTGGCTGACCTGAGCACCTGCTCAGCTATCAAATGGGAAATCAGCCACTTTCTACCTGGCTGGGGAGGGACTGCAGACTGCACATGCAAAATCAGAAACAAAAGAAAATGGCAGGAAGACTAAAAATGTTACTGCACCAAAGCAAGGCTCAAAATAAGCTGAGCACCAACTACTGGACAGGTCATGGGTTTGATCCTCATACGGGGCATTTGCTTAAAGAGTGGGTCACTTCCAACTTGGAATATTCTGTCAAGCTGTGAAAGAGAAGTCAGGTATCCTAGCTCTGACAAGCATGGAAACTGTCACACAGAACAAATTCTGCACCACAAAAGAAAAAAAAAATCTGCAGCAATGTGAAAATGAAGTAAAACACTGTAACAACAAATAAGACAAACCCACAATCTTTTCAAGTTTAGTCCTGGGCAAAAATGTATTATTAACACTAGATTATATGCAACAATCACTGAAAAATCACAGCAAATTGCATTAACTTGAAAGAGGCCAATGTACATTAGCCTACATTTCCAGAGAGAGAAGCTGGAGTTAAACATTAAGGGCTAAATTGTCACTGTTACTTTTCCAACACTCCTCCTGAAATTCACTAATTCTGGTTTGGATAAAGAGAGAGGAAACTTCACTGCCAATGCTACACTTCGTAGGGACCTTTTCCACAAACCACACAGTACTTCCCCCAGTCCTCATCATTTTAGCAACAGCCAGATGCCAGGAATGTCTCAGTGCAGAACTGTCAATGTGCTCACACTGTGGGTCCCACAGCACAGTTTCCTGCCTTCCACCTGCACTGTTGACTATACAGGAATACTGTACACCCTTTTCTGTGCACACTCTAAGATGCTGGTCCCAACTGTGTCATCTTCAGTTTTACCTGCTTGGCAAACTGTATGACCCTCTCCCCATTGCAGAAAGACACTTGAAATACAGCAGCCCTGTGGTTCATCAGGGTAGGACGGGAAAAGAAGCTTTAATTGTGGTGTCTTGCAATGGGGAGGAGTGTTAAAAAACCTACAATATAGTATTGACTTTCACATTTATGTATCAGCTCTTGCATTTTGGTATTGGTATTTAGGTATAGTACAATGTATGACTCTATTTAGCTGTTTGTTAGTGTAACAAAATCTATTGGTTTAAGCATGTATTGCATAGCTTATAGAAATAGTAATTTGATTAATATATTATATTGTTTGCCTTAGCAAAACACTAAAACGTTAAGGTGATTCTATGCAACCAAACAAATGGTATAAAACTTATGTTGTTCCCCACATCCGGTGACTGACCTCTCCAAGTGATAACCGTGATACAAACCAGAGCACCAGAAAATAATTAGAGAAATAAAGTGTTAAACTCGAGAAGTGTAAAATCGTTATCAGAGGATGTGAAACAACAGGATGAAGACACAAGAAATAAAATATATTGACCTGGTTCACAGGATGACATGCAGATAAGTCAGAGTGTAAAGAAACCAAACAAAAGAGTTCTTGAAACCTCAAAAAACTTACAAGAATGTTTGAATAATGTATGAAACACATGAATATGCATGTACCTCTGTAATGTAACAGTACATAGATAACACAGTCCGAATCTTACTGGTGTGCCCTCTGGCTAATCACTAGAAGCACCCCAGCACTACTAATTTTTTGTCCCATCTTTATCGCTTATTAAACTCCTAAAAATCCTAAAGCATAAATTCCTCTTTCACAGGAGTAAGGCACAAAAACATATGAGGGCATTACCACCATCTTACTGCGTTTTTTTGCTCACGAAGAATGTGGATAAAATGAAGGGTGATGACTCGGGCCCATATTTCTAGCTGGTAATAAAAAGAGAACTGTAGTACTGTGGGCCTAAACAAGCTCTTCATACACTTTATCTGATGACCTGTAAAGCCACTATAGGTGACTATACATCATCTCCTATCTGTAACAAGGGTTGTCTTGTCCCTATGACTCACTCTTTCCCACACAAGACTCTCCAGCCCAAGGCTCCCATCCCACACGGTTGCCTGCCTATTCTACCCACAAGAAGACAAGGTCACCTCCCACAGCTCTGCCAGAAGACCCCTCTCCTCACACTCAGCTTTAACACTGAAAGCAGAACTGTTCCATTTACTGTCCTAGGGCAGAAGACAGGACTCATCCCTTAAGCGTTAACACGGGGAAACAAAAGCACAGAGACCAAATCTAACTTCCCTCATTCCTGTCCAGAGAGCACAGCGTTGCCCCTCAAATGTCCACTAGCAGAGGACAGGATTTTACCGTATGCCTCCGTCCCCGCTTTGCTCGCGAAAATTAAGACCTGACGTAGAGATACCTCAGCCAGCCCGTGCCTTAAACACCCTACCCCGCGGAGAGCAGCCCCACGAGCACTCCGAGAGCAGAGTCCAGCGCGGGGCCACCCCATCGCCCAGGGCCCACGGCCGTGGCCTCTGCCCGACTCGGAACTGGGGGACCACGCTGCGTCCCCCATGACACTCCAGCTGCACCTAAGTTCACAGACACTCCTGACCGCCCAACAGCCCTGTCCCATCGCCAGGCGCCTCCCGCACCCAGCTCAGGAATACCCCCGGAACCGCATAGCTCCCCGCCTGGCCCTCACCCGCCAGCAGGAGCGCCGCCGCCAGGCCTTGCTGTTATTGTAGCCACCAACACCGATCGCCTCCTCCGGGCCGAGAGTGACGGAGATGAAGTCCCGGCGCGGCGGTCCCGCGGCGGCACCCGAGTACATGGCGGCGCCTCAGGGGCCGCCTGCCGCCATCGCCCCGCGGGACAGAGCGGCCGCTTCCGCCAGCCGCTTCCGGTGCCGCTTTGGCGCCGGCGCTGAAGAAGCCCCGGCGCTGAAGAAGCCCCGGCGCTGAAGAAGCCCCGGCGCTGAAGAAGCCCCGGCGCTGAAGAAGCCCCGGCGCTGAAGAAGCCCCGGCGGAACGGGCCTTCTCCGCGGGCCGGCAGGTGGAGGTCTCAGCCCGCGTTGCCCACTCGCCGAGACCGCAGCCCTCGGCGTGGGCCCGGCCCGAGTCCCCCACCCGGAAGGGTTCCGGCTTCAGGCCGGTCTGGGGGTGCTCGGGACTGCCTTGGTTTTTGCCCTTGCCTTTAGCTGTCCCGGCGCAGCTCGCCGAATCGCGCCTTGCCCAGCGAGCTTAGCAGCTGCCGGGGTGTACAGTGAGGCAAGGGAGAGGCTGGAAATCCTCGCTGTTCTTCGTTGCCGTGAGAGTACAACATAGAGACGAGTCACAGAGTCATTGGCATGGAAGAACTGGAAATGAAGACATGCATGTGGGAGGTCATAAGGAAAATTAGCTCAGTAAATGGCCTGCAAGTCCCTATGGAGCTAGGACTAGGCCGCTGTGGTGAGGTGCAGCCCTGGCACAGAGCAGTGTGCCTCGAACCGTGAAGGGAACACGGGCACTGCTGCTCCTCCCGCCCACCTCGAGAGTGAGCACAGCCAGGGAAAACCCCGAAGTCCTGCTGCAGAGGACAGGGAAGTACTGTTTGATGGCATTAGCACCTGCCACCGAAAAACCAAGACACAGTTTTCCAGCAGGCAATGTGGGAACGTGGGCCTGAGAGCAGACAACTGGAGAGGGTGTATGTAAGTGGATGAAAAGCAACTTAACCAGTTGTGTAAATAAACCCTTCCGTAAGACCTGGCACGGAGTTTTGGTATGCAGCAGGAAGCACTCATCCCACACAATTCCTTCCTTTAGCTGCTCCTCCACAGCCCCGCAGCCCTGTGTCACTCCCTCTGCAATAAGAGTTCCCTGCATCTTCCCTGTGGAGAAGGAGGGACACAGAGTATTGTTTAGTGATGTACACATTCAGAGCCTTAGCAGGGCTGGGTTTGTAATAACTTATAGCTCAGGTTCATAGTCCAATAGGCAGCATTGAAGCAGCAGCTTTAAGACTGCTGCTCTAAGTGCTGGCACTGAATTCACCTCCAGCTGTGCCTGTGGTAGGTCAGCATACCTGACCTACCTTTACATTTGGAATCCACCTCACAGTAAATTTGAAGATAAAAGTGAAAATTTAGTGTTTTCTGAGCATTTAATGATTAAGAAAACTTAACCAATCAAAAATCCTGGTAGATACAAACAGCTCATAAACAGAAGAGCAATTTAAGATGCCTAAAGCAGGCATTCAGTTTTAGATTTTAAGATGCTTAAAGCATTCATTTAATTTTTCTTATCAGAGGAAACTACTGATTCCTGTAACTTAAAAACATATTTAAAGCCCCAGCAGCCTTCACATGGGTGTCAAGAGAGAAACTTGAGGAATGAGGTAAGAAAGGAAGATTTGCTTCTGACATTCACTGGGTTCAGCCTTGAATCCCCAAATAAGGGCAATCTGCCATTTGTGAGATTTTACTGCCTTTCCATACTGATTGAGCTATAAACAGAACTCTGTTTAGGAAGTGCCTCGCATTGGAAAGCAAAGTAAAAGTTGCATTGCAGCAAGTACTGATTACCTTACACACCAGCTGCGAGACTGACTCAGGACCATATTACTCAAATTGATTTGAAATAATCAACCACCACCTGCAATTAAACTCTCTTCCCTCAATAAACTAAGCTGAAAGGCTTAGAAAAAATCTACAGCACTGCAGATACGAATACAATATTCTGTTTTCTGATGAAGAAATAGATCCCATGTCAACCCCCTTCAGGAATCACCCTCTGCTCAGTTCCATATGCTCCTGTAATCTGAAGAGTAGGCACTGCAGCCTCCAGATGCACCACCAATGACACCATCCTGCAGCTATGGTGACAACATTCATAGGGACAGAGACAGGAAGTGTTTTTTCACATACAAGAAATACAAACACCTAGAAATCACAGTAATGTCTTTATTGTTAAAAATGCTGAGATGTCCAGAAGTTTCTGGGGTACTACAGGCCTTCCCTTTGTTTCAAGCTGTTTTCATTTGATAAGGCATACAAAGACTTTGTTACATACAGGACAGATTTTTTTTCTTAAAGGTCTCTCAAAATTGTTTCTATGTTCCAGTTTAAAATGTGAAGAGTCATAGAAAATAGAAAACCCAAGAGACAAGGCATTCTAATTCTCCTTGGAAACAACCTTGAAAACCATGTCAGCAGTTCTGTTCTGTGTGCATGGAAACGGAAGCTTCTAGAGAAAAAACTTCAGAAAAAGAAAAAAAAATCTTTTTTATAGCACAGCACAGTGTAAAAGAAGCATATGCTTGAACTGCTGAGGAATACTCACAATTATACAACATAATTTGTTCTCAGATATAAAACTTGACGGACAGGAATGGAATGTGTCATAGAAACACTGCAAAAAGACTACAGAATTGGATGACAAGGACAAATGCTTCATTTATACTAAAAATGTACATTACTGGCTGTGCATGCCAACTGAGGTAATAAGAACTGTCATTAGCTGGTCTGAGTGTATGAAAGGATCATTACTCAAGTTCATGCAGAAACACTTTACAACTAAAAACTCTGATACTGACATTTAGATGCTTTCTTTGGAAAACTTGAGCATACTTACAAACTGTATTTACTCTCAAAATCATTTTTATACTTCCCTATTCCCTTATCTATTATTCTGGATAGAGCTTCACGTCAGGAATTGCAGAAAGCCATGGAACTTAATGAAATAGCATAAGCAATTCCTCAATAGAAGTTGATGCATGAAATAACATTTCAGATGAAACATCTTTCTCACTACTTTCCCTAACACCATGTTTAGGGGAAAAGCATGGAACATTTTTTATGCAAAGGTCAGCCACCAGAGAGTGCAGCTGATGCCTCCTCACCAAGGCTGAAATGACTCAAGTATGCTCAGTCCAGGTTCTGCATCAGATGGGCATGAGCTTTCTGGGCCAGTGTCCAAAAACTGAACAGGAAGAATCACTGGTGGATCAAGGGTCAAGGCTATCCTGGGACCCCTTGGCCAGGACTCAGTTCACATGTTACATGTGTTCTGACAATTAGTGTCCTTCATTAGCTGACACTTATCTTTACACTATGGTTAGTAACATATCTAAAAGAAAGGCATCTATGGAATTATTTCTTAAGTGAAAGAGTGCTGGAAAATCATTTGGGCAAAAACTGTAGAAGCAGAGGGTGGTGTTTTACTGTGTGTCCTGTAGATACTGAAATTAAGTTGGATTTTTGGTTTGGTTTGGTTTGGTTAGACATTAAATTCTGCCACTGGGATTTGTTTCTCTTACTACTTTAAGGTACCTCAAGAGAGCTTTGTCTGAGAGATATATGGTATATATTAAACAGGAAACAGAAAGGAAAACTGTTATAGTCAGGAAGGGCAGAGAGTTGTGAAAACATTCCCTTTTTCTTTTCAATTTAAAAAACCCAAGTCACTACAACTGTAAGGAGCCATCAGTCTAGGCATGGCACCAGCGAGCCCAGATACAAAAGTAGTCTGTTCTCCTTTGGACTCCAAGCCTCAAGCAATGCTTAGACACAGAAACATCCCTACATACAGCAGACTGTATGATCTGCTCAGAGGATGCAATTGCTGAATTAGATCTTCTAATCAGCACATGATTAGGAAAAAAACTGACTGCTGGAAAGAAAATCTCAGTATCCAAAGTCCTTCTGTACTTTTCAGGATGGGACCTCAAGCTGCCTACAGCTGTGTACATGATTTAGAAACAAAACCAACC
>VWZN01011477.1:5899-21547 GCA_013396955.1 Regulus satrapa | reverse complement strand
AAAAAAAAAAAAAAAAGAAAATCACACCAACCACCAACACAAACAAGATACCTAACAAGGCACTGAAGAAATTGAATCTTCTTGAAGGCATTGACTGGCTCTTTTCCATATTCATATGCAACAGTAAATAAGAAATATATGATCTGTTTAGCATCCAGAAAATGTTAATTCACACTCACATCCAAGTATGACTGAGGTAAAAGGCACTGCCTTCAAAGTTACCAAACAGAACTGGGGAGCTTGCACATGTGTGTAATCGCAACTGCTGCAAGGATTTAGCATCAATCAGACACTGCAAAGCATTTTTTTTATAATGCACTTCATAGCTGAAATTCTAGTACTGTCAGTTCTCATAATGGATCTGACAAACATGGATCTGATTTGAGAAGGAAAGGCTTCCCACTTCAAGAATTTTTCAGCATTTCCACTTTGTTTTCATCAAGTACAAGGGGAGAAGGGAACTCTTTGTTCTTCATGTACACCTCCAGACCCTGAGAAGGTGTGAGAAACAGTATTGTTAGGCTCTAAATGCACTATTTAAGTCCTCAAGGAAGGACTGATGAAGGTCAGGGACAGGCAACAGTAACAGTTTCCCCCATGACAGAGTGTTTCTAGGGTTCAAGTAGCAGAGGCACTAAGGAACAGTAAAATCTGACCTCAGAAACAAGCTTCTTGGGGAGCCAGCATGGGAAGCTGTGTCCTTAACTGACATTAGAATAATCCGGGCAAAAAAAAGTCAAATTGCCTTGTTCTCATTTTCTTCTGACAACCTATTGATTGCAATGAGTTTGCCACCTGCACATACTGAGGAATATACCTAGTGCAGGTAGGTAGCTGGCTTGCAAGTTAGCACATATTAACACAAATAGTGCCCACACATTCTCATGAAATCTACTATTTCCCACCATGTCCACTCAACACAGGGAAGTTCCTACTCTCATTATTAAATGAAACCAGGTTTCTCAGGATCACTTATTTTCTGAGGGACAAACCCATGAATTTTCTAATTTATATTAATTAGAATAATTATATATATATGTGTATATATATATATATATAATATTATTATAATGTATATTCTGCACTTCTCTTTAAGATTTCAAAGTGCTCGTGAGTCTTAATGAAACTCTGCAGCCTTGTTAAAAATCTCATTTTACAGATGGCTAAAACTGAGAGTGAACAAACTTCTGAAGAGTAAATCATAATGGAACCATGTAATGGTAACACAGAGCCCAAGTCCCTGTTTCCTTGATCTTAAAATTTCTCAGCAAGCCCAGGCTAAAGAAAACATCTGTGTTTGGAAGAAAATCAGTTGCATGCTTGCACACACTTAAAAATGCCTCCATAGATAGTTATTCTCACCTCTCCAAAGTAAGACACTAATGGAGAAATCTCACACACAGCCGGAGGACCTTCAGTTCCTGAGAGACTGAAGAAGAGAACACAGGATTAACTTTGTGCCATGGTTAAAAAACAGTGCATCTTCTTCAAAAGATTGTCCAGAATTGGATATCCAGAAGGATAAGACATTTCTTATAGTCACATGCACCAGACATTATGTGAAAACAAAGTGTGAAAATAAAAAAGAATTAGCAGGTCCCAAATGTCACTCAGCAAAACCAAAACACCCCTTTTATAGAGATGCTTTTCAAGTAAAATGAAAAACTTGCAGGTTTACTGAACTGTGATTTGATGAAGTAATGGCCCCATGGAGTAAAAGCAGCTTTCCATTACGCATGATGCAGGAAGGTATCTGAACTGGTATTCACTCTAATAACCAAACCTTAAGACCACCTGAGAATCCTGTTGGGACCACACTCAAAAAGCTGTCAGGGCACCAACTCATTACCCCGAGAGCAGGGATCTACCAGAGAGAATGCCCAGAGCCCCATGTGCTAACTACCTGGAATATCCACAGTCATAAGAGGAGCAGAAACTGTAATAGATGTATACCTGCATATCCAGAGAGGACCAGCTGAGTAAAAATCACACTGAGCCACCCTGTGACTGTACTAATGCCTGGTTTTGGAGAACCCAGCATGTGCCATTGGCCAGCTGGCAGAGCTGAGTACCTCCAGCAGACAATCTGTAGAGAAGGTCGCAGATTTATACCTGAGTTTTTCTGGTATCCTGCAACCATTTTCATCCACAAATCTGGCCCCAGCCTTGAGAGCCCAGCGGTAATGCTGGGCCAGGAGGGCTTGCCGAGCAGTGGTAGGAGTATCTTTGTCAGCTGTGTCTGCATTTTTTAGTGGTGAGAACTCCTCTTCTCTCAGAACTTCAAATGCCACAAAATTCCTACCAGCAAAGGGACGAAAACAACGGTCATGAAAAGCAGAGCTTGTCATCAGCCCCACAAATGCAACATCTGTGGGGAAAGGCTCATAGTATTTTTGGGAGAAGCACTGTATGCAGCCTGAGGCACTCAAGCCAAAGGAAGCCCACCACCCATTTGAAGACCCAAGGACTACCAGTGCTGTAGAATGGATAAAGACAAGAAGCCTTGTCTCTTTGGGAACATAACAGCTGCCTCCCAACCCACTGGAGCTCAGGGCAGGGAAAAAGCAACAGTTCTGCAGAGATGCCATAGAAACATCTTTAGGCAGTGAAAAGTTCTTGGACAAGACAGCTCAGAGCACAGCAGGACAGAGAGCACAGCACTGTCCAGAGCTCAGGTACAGCACGAGCAGTGCACTTACTGAAGAGCACCCCACCATGCTTCAAGAAATGCCTCCTGCTTGGGAGTCTGTAGTAAGGACCAACTAAGGACACCAGTTTCCAGGGTCAAACAAGCAACAAGGGAGGCCTCACAGGTGAATGTGAAGTACGGCTGTTTACCAGAAATGGGAATGCAAATTTAAAAGCCCCACAGCAACATCTGTACATTTCTGCACTTTGTGTGTGAAGCACAGCTGCCAAGGTGGTTTTGAGCTGTTAAAAAAGCACAAGGCACCACTGCTTGCACACAAGTCCTGTCATGGCTCAGAACTCAGCAGTGTTCCCATCACCCTGGTTTTGTCTTTACTTTGGTACTACTTTATTTAACACGTCAGGAAACAGAGACTGGTTCAAACCTTGAGCTCTCTATTCTAAAGGCAATAATATAAAACAAGAAGTACTATTCCCAAACAAAGATAATTCAGTTTGCCTGAGGTCTCTCTCTGACATTCATTTAAGCCTAAAACAGAATCATCACTGCTGAATTTGAGACCTTGGAAAAATAGATGTTATAACAACACTTATGCTTAATTGCTAAAATCCTACATTCCCTAGACATAGGTACCCCTGACTACATATGTCACAGCACTCCCAGCTATGTTGCAAAACTTGGAAAGTGAACAGTGATAGTTCCACTTGGCCCCACAGTGCTTAAATAAACAATTTTCCAAGCACAAAGGGTATGAGCTGAGCCCTGGCAAAACAGCACCCAAAAATAACCAGAGCTGCAGTTGCCATGGAAGCAACAATGCTGAAAGACCAAATTTCTGTGAGGCTGTTTACTCCAATATGGGCTTCATTGGCTTTGCACTCGATTTCCTTTTCTTTTTCTCAGGCAGAGGCCAAGCCAGCCAACGCATCCTCAGCAGGATGACCAGTCTGGGAGCAGGATTGGTGCAAGCACTGAGTGCCTTGTGAGCTCCCCTTAGAGCCTGCAGCATTACTGTTGGGTTGGAGCTGGGTGTAGATCCAGCAACCTTCCTAACAAGCCACCCACAAACCATGTGCTCCCTTGAATGGCTTGTTTCAGCCTACAGTCATTCAAACAAACACTGAGAAGGGGAGGAGAAAAGTAAAATTATGTCTGTCACTAACTTAGAGAACTGGAACACATCAAACACAAACTTCTCCAGCTTTATCCCGTTCGGTTTTAGTGGTTTTACCAGATTTCCCTCCTTGTCGATGTAGGGCACCTTCTTTATGGCTACATGATGCTTCAGCTGTGACTCCCATTTCCTGCAAAAGGAGAAGAAACCATTTTATTTATCTTAAGCTCACTTAGAAAAAAAGCAATAAACTTGAGGGAAGCAGATGCCTCATTACTGCTCTGCATCAACTCTCAACTGTTTGTGGATGTTGCTCCCTCCCAAGTGATCTGAGTCATACCTAGGAAACACTACCCCAGGCAGAGCAGCCTGGCCATGGGCTCTCTCTGTACCACTGCCAACTGACTTGACAGTTTGAGGAGAGGGAGAACTTTGCAGAACAAACTGAAATTGCAGGCAGAGGTTACAAAAAAAAAGAGGCAACCCAAATTGTTACCTGATTGGGATGAAAACAGAGCAGAGCAGATCCCTCACCCAAGAGTGGTTCAAGCTCTTCAGGAAGGTTGTAGAGCTGCTCACGGAATGCCCATTATCACATTCCAATTCCCCAACACCAAGGTGCAGAGTCCACCTGCAACTTCACCCTCTCCCACAGACTCTGTCATCCCAAGCACTGGCATGGCTGACATTCCCACTGGAATGGTGTGAGACTGCATCACTGACCACACTGCAGCCCGCACAACTGCTCACCCTTGAAGGCCAAGAAAGATCGTGCACTGGTATATCTGAATTTAGTTACATTGAACCTGGAAACCTCTTCCCCTCCAGGTCCTAGAGAGATCCTGAGGCTGTCAGAAAGGGGACTCAGGTATTTGGAAATGTTTGGAAGAAAGAGGCGGTAAAAGGCAACACAGGGGATAACCATAACTGAAATTACAATGTGGGAAACAGGAACACCAAGTCTTAGAGACATTTCTGGGCTGCACAACTACTTAGAAAGTCTGCTGGGACTTACTGGGCCACTATTTCCAGGAACTCAACAGTGAAGAAGTGGTTACAGATGTTGCCAGCACTGAACATCAGTCCCCCCTCAGGGCGCTGCTGCTGTGCAGTCTCCGGGCTGATCTCGCTGTACTCCACCACTTGATACACCCCATCCACACAGCACACCACCCCAACAGGCTCTGTGGGGTAGGCTTTCTCCACTACCTGCAGCCACAGGACACAGCTTTATGACAAAGAGGAAGAAAACCCCAGGACTATTCCAACTCCCAAGTACAAACAATCCCATTGGGACTGTTGCCTGCTGATCCTCCACCTCAGGGTTGTGTAAGGGGCACAGAGCAGTCTGGAGGCACATTTTTCTCAACAATTCAACAAAAACCCCAGTACTCAAGCACTTAATTTGACAGTTTCTCAGAAGAGAAATTAGTTACAATCAATCATAATACTGAGGGCACTTTTCTTATCAAGGACTAGGATCTGGCATTAAAGCTGTTTGCAGCTATTAGCCTTCCCCATAGCCTGAACACTGCTAATGACTTAAGTAACATAAATTTCTCTTCAGGCACCTGCCGCTTGAAGTTAACAAAATACAGGCTGTTAAGGTTTTCCCCATTTTCCACAGCATAGCTAGGAAATGCCCCCAACAGACTTAAAAGTGCATTTGTAAAACACAGTTCAGTATGGCTTCTATACGGCCCAAGTGCCTTTGTAGAAAGGGCTGGGTGTAGAGGCGAAGCAATTGCAGTGTGTAGTTTCCTGTGCAGCCATAGTCCCTGCTCTAATTGAAGTTTATTTTCCACAATACTCTGGGAGGAACAGAGGACACCCACGGTTAGGGATTTGAAATGCAGTGCAAGCAGCAAGCAACTCTAAATCTGCTGAGAGTGAGCTGCTGATGGGCAAAGGGTTGAACACTGCAGGTCATGTAAGCTCCCCGCAGCCAGAAGCTTCCAAGCGTCATCCGACCCAAACTCCCAGTGGGAAACCAGTCCAGTGCTAGCACTGCTTCACCTTTGCACCGCAGTCTGCCCCTTTGGAAATACAGAAACCTATGAAGACTGGATCTGCCATTTTCACGAGGATATTGTCCACACAATATACATGGACATATTGAATTCCACGCTGCTTCATATCATCCAAGATCTTATTATCCATCAAAGCACGGTATAAGCCACCATTGCCATCTATAATGCAAGAGAAAAGAGAAAGTCTTGGCTCATTAGTGATTTTGGAGTGGGTTTTCGTAGCTAACAGAGCAAAACCAGAAAGTACTGAACAAACTTTCTTGAACAGAAGAGTAGGGAATGCTTTCTAGCTAAGAGCCAGTGATACCAGGTTTTATTTCTAGCTCTGTCCCACAGTTCAGGTGAGTGTATTCCTCTATTCACCCCAGTTATCTCACTTGAAGAGTGGGATCATAGGGACCAGCCTCACTGACCAGCATTATGAGACTTCATGAAGGCTAGTAAGATCCTCAGAGGGAGAATACTAAAGGGCAAATTTATGCAGAGGATGGGGAAAATCTCTTACACTTCTCCAGTACAGGGCAAAAGAATATTCATTCTCTTTGTTGGAGAAAGACTAGAATAAATCTTATTCTCTGTTTATCTTCCCCCCCACAACTTCTCAATGCCTTTTTAAAGGCTTGAACTGTAGCTGTACAAAAGACACCTGCACCTTTATCACAGATCACCCATTTACAGTTCCTCCTGGGATGCCCCTACCAGCTCGGGAGAACCACTCTGCAGCTGCAGCACGGTCCCAACTGGGCTGCCATCACCAAGTCTCTTACCATGTCTAGGTTAAAAGAACATTACATGGTGAGACATTGCTATAGATTTGAAAAGAGTTAATCTTCTTGCTGCTTTTTTACCCATTTCCAGCTATCAGTCTTGAGCTCCTGATCTTCACCACTGGAGGGAGCACCTCAGACACCACACAGAGAGCTAATGCACCTATCTCCTACCCTGCAGCCACAGCACTCCTAACCCTGCCAACACTCCCAGACTTGGATTAAAAACATGTGCTGTGGAAAAATCTCCAGCAAAAACTAAACGGAGATATGTTTCTGATTACCAGCCTGAAACATTAGCAGAACCTTTCCACATTAACTGGAAACATTAACCATGACCCCCAAAGCCTGCTTTGTGTGCCCAGGCTGGCTGATGGCCTGTAGCAACTATCAACACACATGACAGTACTGCAGTAATGGAAGAGCAAACAGCAGGTACCTGGAGCCATGGCAATTTTCCCCTTCTCCTCCAAGATGGCCTTCCCATCAAACGTGACAGCAGGCAGCATCCTCTGTTCAAACATGACAACGTTGCGTCTATCCAAGTTGAAGTAGTTGTGTTGTACAAAAAACTCTTCTGTTGGCCCTAGTGTGAACTCACTTGTCATGATGTACCTGGACAGGAAAGGGAGCTGGGCAATGAGAAAGAACAACACAAGCAAAAGGCAAAACTACAAACTGAACACAAAAGAGAGGAATCCTAGGAGTGTGAAATGAGACACATGGAAGCATCTTGTGGTGAGCAACTGCACACAAGAGCTCTCCTCCCCATGTGGTAAGGCTGCATGGAGACCTATGACCAGGGTATGATCCTACCCTGGCTTAGCTCCAGCCAGGACAAAAGAGCCTTGCCCTAAATGTGAAAAACATCTGGATATCTGGATGAGTGGGAAAACAAGATGGCAGAAAACAGCCTCATTCACTCTAGATTCAAACTGATGTTAAATGTCTATAGAAAAGCTGACCAGTTTGCTCTTGCCAGCACCTCTTCAGTGCCAATGCAAACAGCAGTATTTCCATATGTTGGCTGCATCCTCCACTATCTTCCTTCACTACTGTCTAAAGTCACCTTCATCATCTACCTGTCAAACTCTTCAACAACTATCAGCATAGGAATACAGGGTCCTCTGTCAGCATGAGGAAACAACACAGGAGAGCCTGGACCTCAATTCCCCATCCTCAGTTTACATCTCTAGCAGAGTATAGCCTGGGCCCAGGTGCAGTGGAGCAGCAAACTGCTTCAACTGCCTCCTCACCCCTGGGAGAGGAACTTGAAAGAGATGTGGCACCAGGAATGATGTATTTGCAATTCAGGTCCCATAAGGCTTCAGGAAGAAGCACAATATGGACTCACCTTTCATGGGGAAACAAGGTATGAATCAACTTTGACCTCCAATTTGTAAAACAATGTGGGAACTTGAAGCCCTGAGACACCTGCTCTTTCACTTCCAAAACGCTGGCTCAGACCAGACACTGATTCCATAAGGGTATTTCTACATAGTCCTCATGGTCTAACAAAGAACATTTTGCAGAAAACATTTTCAGACACATCTGCAGTGCCTTCCTCTCACTCACCACATGCCATAGGGAATTCACATTCTGCACTTTGCCCAGAGCTCATCTCTTTTGAAAGCCAGGAGCAGCCGGCAGAACTGGCAACTGTAAACAGTGACCGCCAGAGGTGGCCTGACAACAAAGCAAGAGGTTTTTTGCAGAGACTACAGACAAGGGCAGGAAGAAGTGCTTGGAAGGCAACCTCTAGGCTGTCCTCCATGCAGAAACCTGAGAAAACAGAAATGGATGAAGTTTCTCCTAAAGCATCTGAAAAAAATCACTGAGAAGTGCTGCTTACAGTGTTGCCAGTAGCTGCTTGGAAAGCCAGCAAAGTACAGCAGTTAGGGTTCTGGTCAGTCATACAAAGGCAGCAGCCAATCCCTCAGGTCTGCAGACATGGACCTGCCACTTCCCATCCCTCTGCACCCTCCTCCAGCCACTGGCATTGCAAATCCTGCCAACAAAAGGCTCCCCTCAACCTGTCTCTGTACAGTACCCAGCTCAGTGCTTCTTGAAGACAACATGGGCAAGACTGGAATGTAAAGAGCCCTACACAGCAGGTCTGGCTTTAGGTCACCTACCAGGGAATGGCACACTTGCAGTGGTGTCTCTTGCCAGCAAGCTGTTCCACTTTGCGGATTCTTTCTGCTTGGATCTGATACAAGTTCTTGCCACTAGGCAATCCCACATTGTACATGCCCTTGGGATAGCTGACTCCCAAGCGGGTTCCTTGTCCTCCAGCCAGGAGCAGAACTGCCACCTTGTTCTGTGAGATCTTATGTAAACCTGTACAGGAAAAGAAGCTCAAATGAACATAAGAACCTCCAAAGCAATCAACACCCCATGTTCCTCTCCTGAGCCTTTCTGCAGAGCTCAGGCAACAGCCAGAAGCTGCCAGTTCCACATTGACAGCTCCTGCACACACAGGAGAAAATTCATTTTACCTCCTGGATGCAGCAGTTTCCTCACCTAAAGCAACAGTTAGTGCAAAAACAGACAATAGCTAGGAGCTGTAGCTTAGCAGATTCAAGTTACAGTACAAAATCTTACAAATCTTATGGTACAAAATGTAGGGAGGTAGTGCAGCACTAGAAAAGACATCCAGAGAGAAAGGAATGTCCCTAAGGTTTTCAAGGCTTACTTCAGTACAGCTGAAGCTGACCTAGCTCAGGCTGTTTACAGTTCTATTCCAAATGGGAGTTGGACTAGAGACTTCCAGAGGTCCCTTATCATTTCTATATCCCAAAGAAGCCAAGTCTCATCATCTTGAGTAAAACATGAGGATTTCTCGAATCTGCCTTAATCAATTACCTGTATCTGTGCTCCAGCTTCAATAGAAGCTGAACACAGCTGCAGTCAGAGCTAGTAACACAGCCAAGCCTGCAGGAGCTACAGCTTCCACAATCTAATTGAAACCAGTGTCAGTGCTTAACAAACCAGAACCTGGGAAAGAACCAGAGCACATAATAAGTCATTGGCTCACTCTCAGACTTTGGTCCCTGCCTTCTCCAAAATTAGCATCACAATAATGACTGACAACTGTGAGAAAGATTTTTTAGGGAATACTGAGTTTCCCTGGGAATGTAAGGAACATTGGAGCTCTCTCATGTCAGAAGCCACAACTCTGCTACAGTAGCTCTCAGGGCCTTCTGCCACTGCACAGCAGTGAACTGCCACTGCCCCTGCAGCCGAGGACAGCCTGTGGAGCACCCCGGCCATCAGCAAACACCTCACATTAACCACAGCTGAGGCTAAAACATTCCTGATTTGGACTCTAAGATATGGAGACGAAATAAATCAAGTCAGAAAAAAAACAGGATTTGGTTTATGCTAATCTTTAAATAATTGGCTGTTTAAATGAACAATGGAGCAAAAATACCAGCTGGTGTTTTAACAACCTGGCTCGATTTTAATTCTGTTCAAAACTGCACATTCCAGCTATTTTTTCAGCAAAGACTTAAGTTGTGCATGACACTGCAGTAACACAGTTACCCTTCCCATGCTTACAAGTTTCAGGCTTACCACAGCAGTAACAAGTCTTTCTCCCTAAACACACCCCTTCCAAAAAGGCTGGTGGTATCCAGGCACACCACCAGGAAGCTGGTTCCACAGCCATGGTTCTGCTGTAGAGCAGCCTCTGGGGTCACAAGGGCCACAGGAGTGAGAGCTGGAAGCCACCTCTGGATTAAAGATGTCTGGAGATTTGTAATCCTCTAAAGTGGAATTAGGAGAGCTCCCTAAGAAGATAGCTGTGTGTGAAAATCTTGGATTTCAAAGTTTCAGGAGGTACTTGGATAGCAGGGAAAGCTTGAATTGGTTTAAATTGGTGATGTAAAAGACAAGGAGAGTCTGGGTGAGCTACATGGTGATGCAAATAAGACATCGAGCATTTCACAACCAGCATTTCACAACAAACCACAAGCAATAAATGGTTCTTTTGTGCCTCCCCTGAGCTGCCTATGAGACTCAAAGCACAGAGCAGAAGGTCTCAGGTATTACTTGAACCACAAGTACTTGCCCCAGTCCCATCACATGGTTCTCCTGCATGCTCAGCTGTTTGCCAATGCAGGGCACCACTGCAGGAGAAGGGAAAGAGCTGAGTGGAGAGGCACCAGAGCATAGCTCCAAACCTTCCCATGCCCTGGCTTAGGTGGTGGCCGTTTCCCTACTGGGATCCAGCACAGAAAGAATTTGGGGGGGGGGGGAATTCTAAAAAAGTTGCCCTGGGGCACATGTCCAAACGGTTCTGCTTCATCCCTGGAAATGCTCGAGGCCAGGTTGGACAGGGCCCTGAGCAATCTCATAGAGTGGGTGGCATCCACATCTATGGCACAAGAGTTAGAACAAGATAATCTTGTCTTTAACATCCCTTCCAACCAAAACCATTCTGTGACTCTGTGAAATGGTCAATTAAAACATTGTTTTAATAATTATTTTCCTTTAAAATAATCTAGAACTGAAACTTGAGCTAAAGTATTTCACAGCAATTTAAACCAAAGCTGCTTGAGGTCTGAGCTCAGCATTTGCTGGTCTCAGTTGCTGCAGCATGGGGAGTACTGCTCCAGGGTGCAATTGAGATTCACCCACCAGTGGAACAAGTCAGGCACTTGCTTTGCTACATCTCCCCCTGCACTGCCAGCCTCATATCAACACACACAGGTTCTGAATGGAACAGAACATTCCACAGATCACAGATCCCAAAATAGACATTTCTGCAGAGCAACAGATTGTGACCAAGGGCATCATTCACATGACACTGGAGTGAATACTGTATTGGGAAAGTCAAAAAGGTCCCCACTCTGCCCTACAGCATCAAGGAGCTACAACTGTCAGCCACAGCTCACAGGTGCTACAGCTGGTATCACCCCACTGAAATGCAGATGCCCCACAGGAGATAGCAGTTCTCTGAAGTTTCCCACACACTGACAAACGGACAGGATCTGCCCAAGGGGAAGTTGGCATCTCACAGCAATCTCGTGGAGCAGCCTCTCACTGCAGGGATTGAAACCTCAACCTCAGTGGGATAAACCCAAACCCAAAGCAGTATCACTGATAATATCAATGATGTCACCTTTTTTTACAATCCAGAAGACTGACAGGGCCATATTCCAGGAGGGCTCGCCATAGTGCACATGAACAACCCAGGCAGGGGAGTGCATTCCATTATTTATGGCATTCTCAGTATTTATGGTACAACCCTACAAACCAGACAGTTTTTCCAAGTTCTGATCTTAGGTCACCATGAAAACAAATAACCCCAAGAAGCTGAGTAAGCAGCTATGCTCTGGCTTCCCAACTGTAAAATAACCAATATTCACAACTAAAGTTCATAAGAACTGACTCATCTGGCTGCAATAGGAAGATGACAATCCATTAAAAATCCCCTTTAAAAAATCCACCTTATTTTCTGCAGCATATTAAATACAAACAGCTCAATTAAAGAGAAAAAATGTTGGCTGCTGAGATACCCACCAATGCTGCAGTCAGTCCTACTCTGCATAAAAAAAAAAAAAGGAAAAAAACAAAAATAGATTTTGTAGGAGGTACAGACTGGTCTTGCAAGAACAGACTGGATTCTCTTACTGAACAGGTACATCAGTACCAACACAACATCAGTCAGCAAGAGAAAAAGACTCAAACTTTTCCATTCTGCAGAGCAGATAACTAGAATGGCTCATCAAACTCCCTGATTAAATGGGACACACCTCAGCCCACAGCCATAACTTAGATTAATAAAGCACTGACAGAATGCAAAAGTGCTTGTGTCTGTGTTTGATTTATACCATCATTTATTTATATGTTTACATATAAAGGATTTATATACATACAGGATTTATAACCCTAGGGCTACCTGGAAATGTGATTGTTAAATGTCTGTGTTCAAGATCTGAAAGAAAATCTGACCAGGCAGTTTTGTTGTCTGAGACACAATAACATTTTTTAACTATGTCATGGGTTGCAATGCAGGATACGGCCAAGGGAGTGTATTCTATCAGCATCTGTTGAACCCAGGTGGGGCAGTCAGTGTTCTTTATCTTCTCCAAGACCCATCTTTATCTTCTGCTAATGGACCATTATAGCTTAGATTGTAAAGCAGGATGTGACCAGGAATGTGCATTCTGTCAGCATCTGTTGAGCCCAGGAGGGACAGTGTTCTTATCTCTTTCACCACCCACCCTTGTCAGGAAAGACATCCTTCTGTTTAATGTATGACCGATAAAATTACATCATTCCATTGTGAAACGCTCCAGCTAGGGGGAGGAGCCAGGCATTTCCACTGGAATAAAAGCTGGGATTCAGGACACCAGTAGTACCTCTCATTTCCACTGGAATCCTAGAGGAAAGAGCAGGCCTTTCTTCACTGCTGCTGGATCTTTGGAAGAGGACTGCGCCCTTCTGCAGGATCACTGCTTCAAGAGAATCACATCTGTCACTCCAGGAGGACTGCAGCCACCATCTGACCAGACTGCTACCAACACCCTGACTGACAGGGTGTCAGGTCGTATCCTAACTGTCAGGTTTTATTGTGTACTACTGTATTTTATTTTTCCTATTAAGTTGTAGTTTGTTAATTTTCTAGTAAAGAACTTTTATTCCTATCCTTGTAGCTTTGCCTGGAAGCCTCTTCATTTCAAAATTATAATTAGGAAGGAGGGGGTTTCATTTTCTATTCCAAGGGAGGCCCCTACCTTCCTTAGCAGACATTTTTGTCTTTTAAAAACAAGACAAACTATTAAAAATATCTCAGGTGTTCCCAACACAATTTTTCCAGTTGTCGGGTTCTTTTATCCATAATTTTTTATCATAGAAAAAGGGGAAGGGAGAAGGAGGAGACATCATTTTAGCTGTTCACTCTTTGGAGGATGCAATGCAGGTGGCAGCTGTGGGGAGCTCAGATACTCACAGACAGAGCAGCTCACCTTAGGGTGATGATGACCCCACAGTCTGTACCAGCCATGTCGCCTCAGGGACACTGGGCAGCAAACTGGGAACGTTTATCTGCTCCCAGCCTGCTCAACACACTGCAAACAAAGGCCTTTCAGAGCAGCATCCCTTCAGAGACCCACGATTCCGCAAAGGCCTGTGCCCATGACACTGGTTTCACTGGGAAATGCTATGCAGGGATGCTGCCACATCTGCAGTGACACACAGCAATGTCTGGCTTCAGCACACCAAAGTCTTTGCTCCTGATTGCTCTCTTCCAAGAAATCCTTTTCAGCCTTAAATCAGATCATAAAAACAAACCAAAGGAAGAAGAACATATATGTGTATCCCTTCTGGTAGAAATTCAGGTTGCCTGCAGGGCTGAAATGGCCTGGAGCCATTGTACTTTAGGACCAGATGATTTGGGCACAGTGGCAGGATCCCAAACACATTAGACCTGGGCTGCTGCAGGCAGTGCTGGCAATCAGCAAGGCCAGCCCACACAGGTAGCCTGGCCTTCCTTTCTTTTCCATGCTGCTGCCAGTGGCACAAGGCAGACACACCAGTTCCTCACCCGCCCAGCCAGCTGGAGGTCAAGTGACCCAGTTTGATAAAGCTGTTAATTTAACTGTGGGGTCCTGACCCAGCCCCATCTGCCTCTAGGGCTCTAGGGTTCCCTTCTTCCTCACTGTGACACCCTCAAATAGCCCTGCCAAGATGGACTAGGGGTTGTGGGTGGATGAGAACATGCCCTGACCAAGTGCACTGGCACACAGAAAACCCCTGTGCCCTGGGCTGATACTACAAGGGGCAGCAGGTGAGAGGGGGGAATTCTCTGCCCTGCTCAGGTGACACCCTACCTGCAGTGCTGCCTTCAGCTCTGAGATTGTCAGCATGAAAAGGATATAGAGTTGCTGGAGTGAGTCCAGAGGTCACAGAGCTTCTCCAAGCGCTTGAGCCCCTCTGCTCTGGAGCTAGGCTGGAAGACCTGGGGGTATTCACCTGGACAAGACAAAGCTCCAGGGAGAGCTCAGAGCCCCTGCCAGTGCCTAAAGGGGCTCCAGGAGAGCTGGAGAGGGACTTTAGACAAAGGATGGAGGGACAGGACACAGGGAATAGCTTTACACTGCCAGAGAGCAGGGATAGACAGGATATTGGGAAAGAATTATTCCAATGGTTTAGGCTGGAAAGGACCTTAAAGACCTTCCGCGCCCTGCCACGAGCAAGAACAGCCTCCACTATCCCAGGTTGCTCCAAACCCTGTCCAATCTCCAGGGATAGGGCAGCCATAGCTTCTCTGGGCAATCTATGCCAGGGCCTCCCCACCCTCACAGGGAACAATTTCTTTCTAGTATCTAATCGAACCCTGCCCTCTTTCAGTATGAAGCCATTTCCCCTTGTTCTGTCACTCCAAGTCTTTGTCCAAAGTCCCTCTCCAGCTCTCTAGGAGCTCCTTTAAATCCTTTAGTATTACATATTTTTCATGAGAGATATTGTAAATCACTTTTTGACAGAATACCCCCATGCCCTCTAAGTACCACATGCTTTTGTTTTTTGAACACTTCCATGGACAGTGACTCCACAACTGCCCTGGGCAGCCTGTGCCAATGTGTGACCATGCTTTTAGTGAAGAAATTTTCCTGAGTATTCAACCTGAATCTCCTCTGACTCAACTTGAGGCTCTTTCCTTTTATCTTATCGCTGGTTATGTGCGAGGAGAGAATGAGCCCGACCTGGCTATCACTGCCTGTCACAGTGGCGGGGCCTCGACCGCTGCATTTCATAACGCAGAGTGAAAACTCGGTGTCTCACCTGAAGTTCCGAGGGCCGAGGACATCGGCTGGCGGTTCTCAAGGCCAGGGTGTAGCCGTGACCCCGCTCTTTTCCCTCCTTGCCCGACCCGCAGTCCCTGCGGCTCCCACCCGCTAGCCACCGGCTTCGGCTGCGTGCGGTGCCGGGGTTGGACTGCCCGGCGCCCCGCAAGAGGCATCTCCTGCCCCGGAGCCCCGGCGGGCGCAGCCCCTGTCCCGCACCCCCTGTCCCGCACCTCAACGGAACGCGGCTACCCCCGAACGCCCACGCCGAAGACTCCGGCAGCCTCGGAACAGA
>VWZN01011475.1:618290-637707 GCA_013396955.1 Regulus satrapa | reverse complement strand
AAAAGAAAAGAAAAGAAAAGATTCTGTCCTTGAAAAGCTTGAATAGATGCATGCCATTATGAGTCTGGTAGGAGTGACTGTGACAAGTACCTGAAAACACACTGAGGCCAAAAGCCCCTCTGAATTACCACAGTCAGGGTTTTACTCTATTGCTGCACTACACACATCTACACAAATTCTGCAAAGCTGCTGCCTAACCCCACGGAAAGGTAGGGTCCCTGTTCTAGTATTTTTAAGGACCCCTAAAGATATTGTGCTGACATGGGTATGCCATTAAGGTCCTGATGTCTGGAATGCACTTAGACTACACCTGAACATGCTGAGATTCCTTGTCAGGATGTTCTCCTGCTTATTTTATCTTCAAGACATAACAATCAGTGATCCCTGTGCCCTTCATGCAAAAGACAGCAAGGCAAGAAGAATCACCTGTCCTGCTGCAGTATGGGTTGGGTGTAACTTTCCAATAGATAACTATGAATCTCTAATACAGTGGGCTTTCCAAAGCCAGTCCTTTGTGATTGCAGAAGTTCTTAATGTGATGAGAGAAAGCACAATACTTACACAATCAGTGGCTTGTGACCCTTTTTCAATGGCAACGATCACGTAATACATGGTGTAAAAGTGTTCATAGTGTTTTCTATTACCTCTGATGCTGGAAGCCACTTCAGCTCTACACCCAAAACTTTTGTCAGGAAATGTGTTTGACATGCATGCAATGCTTCTTGGTATTTTTGTAATAATCTGGGCCATAAAGTGGGTACTGGCCTGTTAAGGAAAAAGAGTAAAGACAGTAATTTTTTCTGCCCATTCTGATTATGGCAACAGGTTAAAAGAGAAGACTCTAGTTGGTATACAGTAAAAGGGAATAGGAGACCATTTCTCAGTGCTTGCACTGAAAAGCATCTTTGACCATGATTGTGGTTTATGAAAAACTTAATTTTTCAGTGACAGACAAAAAAAAAAAAAATCACCTTTATTTTTCTTATGAACACTTTTGAACTTCCTTATAACTTCCTGGCATGTTAAAATGATTGTGAAGAGACTGTAGGATGCTCAGGGATTTTCAAATGTTTCCAAAATTTTTCAGATAAAATTCTTTCAACTGGAATTTAGCCATTAATCCTGACTCAGGAAAAATCAACTTGATGTGAACTGACTGAAAGAGCACATGGTAAGGAAGGGGTGGAAGGGTGCAGCAAACTGTGCCATGTGCCCAGCCAACATCTGATGGCACTGTTAAACACCATGGCCATGGTGTGCTCTTTCTGCTCTTCCCAAGTGGATCATTTGGAGGATGCTTGGGGTGTATGCAGTATGTCTGGGCATTAGTCAGTACACAATAAATGAATGTCTGATTTGCCTAGCAGCCAAGCATGTGGGAATCAGCCCAACCACTGCAGATGTAGGGAAGAATATGACACGAAAGAAGTAATACATAAAATAAACTGAAAAACATACACTCACATGTTTTGTTTTGGATTCTTATCTCTGACTTTAAAGTATGGCCCTGGTAAAGCCACTAAATCTTCAGATCTCATGTTTCCATGTGTGAAACATACATTCATTCTCCATCTAGCACAACAAGGGCTAAATGTTAACCTAATACAAACAACGAGAAGCAGGTGTGTGCTTCCAGGGAGCATTTTGCCAGTTGTGCTTTCAGTAACCAGAAAAAATGCTGGTTATTCTCATGAATGGAAGGAGGAAAGCTCACCCAGGGGCTCTCCCTATGCTTCTTGGATCCCAGCAATGCAAGACCTGCCTGTGTCTCCTTGCCAAAGCCAAGGGATTGTTTCCAAATCTGTGAGCCAAAAGTGTGATCATACTTTTTTTGGACACACCTCCATTTCCCTGGTTGCTCCTTTCTACACCTCTCATTCCAGCAGAAATCTCATTGTCTCTTATCTTGCCTCCACAGGATCTTGTCTATTTTTAGCCAGGACAATCTTGGGTGGTATTTCCTCTTCTTTCCCTCCATCCAGTCCCCTCACCACAGCCCCCCCACTGCTACCCTATACATTTGCAACAAAAGTGTAAACTTCAGAAACTATTTGTATTTCACGGGCATTCACACATTATGCCAAAACGATGGCCCAAAAGTTTGGCGGGTAATCTCAATCCCAGAATTCGTGAGCTGATGATGAATGGCTGTGAAGCCTTTGTGATTGCTCAGGCTCCATTGTGGCTGGAACAATGGAGGAGGACACAAGTCTGGCTCAGGAGAGCAACGGATAAAACTGTTGGGGAGAATGGCGGGCTCCTGCCGACATGACCACTTGTTGACATTGAAAGGATTCAAAAACAAGTGAGCAGAAACAGAAACGATTCTGTTCGGCGAGGCTATTAGTTGCAACGTGTGGCAGTGGAGCGGTCACTCCTGATGTGTTTCCTCGCTAATGAGCCCTGAATGCCCTATTAAACTGGGATGCTATAGGCCCAGCGCCACTGGGACAATGCTATGCATGAACGACTCCCCCAGCACCTATTGGCTGCCCGCATGAAGGAAGCAACTGGCAACACTCAGATTTAAACGGGGCTGACAGTACAGTTAAATGATCATTAATTAGAGTTGCTGAACAGATAGGGACTCAAAGCAATTCTTAATGACAAGATAACAGTCCAGTATTACTCAGCTTTGCACAAGTTCAAGCTTGGACCCCATCTCGGTCTCTGTACTGTATATGATGGATGTCAAGTCGATTTTGGTTTCATTCCTATATTCAGAAACCATAAGAAATCCTGACTGTGTGTTGAGGCAGTAATAGAGATTTTGATATGTAAGGATGAAAATAAACCTGTGTTAAGAACAGATTTTGTGCAGAGAAGTTCCCATTAGAAAATGGAAAAGAGAACAGTAAAAATAATCACTCTTCTATTAACATTTTTGTAAAGTAATCCATAAGGAAGCCACCACTAACCCATTTTCTGTGCTCCTTCATCAGCCTCTCCCCCCAGTACTTAACATGATCTATTAATCCAATTTCATTCCAACTTTGCTCAACCTCCTGGTTTGTTCAATTGGTCACTCAATGCTAATCTGGGAAGAGAGCACAGAATCAAACTCTTGAGTTTTAAAAGTAAAAAGTCAGAATGAGACATGAATTCTGGCTTGAGGGCATCATTCCCTTCCATGGGTTGGGGAAGAGCCTTTCCCCAAGCGCTGATTATGTCCTAATCAGCAGCTCTTGGGCTGGCTACATCATTCAGTGAAAGAACATGTATGGTCCCTCCTTGCATTGGATTAGCGTGAGTCTGATTTTCTACAAGAAATCCTGTTTACTGAAGATTATTATAGACTACACACGGTATAGGACACAGGATAGTATAAACTTGTTTAAAAGTATGCATTATGGTTCTTAAAGGCTTATAGGCTCAGGGCACTTGTGAAAGTTCTCCCACCAGGGAGTGAAGTGGTGAGACAAGCAATGTGCATTTGTGATTAGAATAGTGAAGATCAGTATTTGGCATTTGGGCATCATGGGTTTTGTAAGAATGTCTCCATAAACTGTAAAAGGTATACTGCAATAGCCACTTTAGTTCCACAGTAGATTATGTAGAAACTAAGAATAAGTTTCTTGATTGAAAAGTAAGATTACATAAACTCTTAGCAGCGCATTATTCTGAAGCTTTTCATAACTCTATTTGCACATTTCAACAAAAATGCTGTAGAGAGGGAGGTAGATCATGGCTATGACAAGATTGTTGCTGACTGTTGAGCAACTCACTTTAGCAATTATTAATATTTCTTATGGAGCTCTCTGATATGATGCATACAACATAACATCAGTATATTCTGTGAATATTAAAGCACATCCATGTAGTCCCTGGTCCAGAGAATTTCAGAGGCAGCACTGAATGCAACTACCAAGTAAACAGTTTTTTTCTTTCATCTCTTCCCTCCTCACTTCTGTTGAAAGGAATAGCCTGCTTAAAGGAAATAACAATGTCATGGTAAATGCTGTCATATCACCCAAGAAATGTGTCACATTCTTCTTATCTGCCTTTAATTTTTGGGGGAGATTTGGGAGGGTGGAGGGTGCTTGTTGTTCTTTTCCTTTGCAAACCATACTGTGAAAGCTTTCCCCAGAACATACAGTCTAGATCCAGACTATTAGTTTTTTCCAAAGGGAAAGGAGATATAAATAACAAAGCCTGGGACTGTGGGAGGAATATGGGTCTTTCTTTAGCAGCAGGGCAGCAAGCATTGCTCTACAATCCTTACTGCGAAACATCTTGTGAAATTATATTCTGCTTTATAGGTTCTAAACCTTGATTTTAAGTGTAAAATTTTCCAGATAAAGAGGAATATTATTACTTCTCAGGTAGTGGGAGTCTTGCTTCACTGATCTACAGGGTGAGTGGAGAGGATGAAGCTGCCTCCCTTCCTCCCTCTTTGTTTCTTCTTTCTCCCTCCACACTGCTGCTAGCATGCTTCCAGCACATACAGACTCAGCAAAGGGTGATGAACTTCCACATTTTGATCCATTAAATGCTGGCCCAGGACATGGCAAAACTTACTCTGACATCATGAGGTTGGGGGTCTATTTCACAGAGGCAGCAGGTGGTTGGGTTTTTTGTCTGGCAGGAAAGGAAGCCTATCTTCATCAAATTCCAGCACTGAAACTCCACATCTGAATTTTCAAATGTCCCAAGAAAATCTGTTCTTTAAGTTCTGACTTCTAGGCATTAAACATAGCCTCAGACAATAAATCTTTAGATTTGTTGAGTTTGTCATAACACGATTTTTTAAATTAATTTTAGGCACCTCCCTAGAACTGTGAATAAACAGGATTGATTGACAAAATGAAAACAAAGCCTAAAATCTTGCTTCTTCTAAAGACACTCACTGATTCTATAACTTTCTGGAGCTTTACATGACATATTCTGTGGGATTTCACACAAAGCAGGTGAAAACATGAGGGGACACAGTGAGAAACATAAGGAGGGGGAGTGACACTGATATGGATTTGACTGCTTAGGGGGTTTATTTCTACTAAAATTTTACAGAAACAGAGACACAACTGTGCCATTGAGTATTTGCCTCAGAGAATTTGTAAATCAGCTTGTATTAATATTTGTTCAATAATTCCCATTTTATTTTTCTAGTTCAGGCCTCTGCCATGCAATGTGGCTGCAATGCCCAGAGAGGGGCCCCAGGATGCTGGGTACAGGAGGAACATATAGTCTTTATTATGTTAAAACCCACACAATAATTACATCCTCCTCTTGGTAAAGGGATCATTGAGGAGGAGTATTATGCATTTGCTATTGTCTTTCCCTCCTTTGATGCCTGGGCTGAGTTCTCATTAGGCCTAATTGGACATTTGCAACATGCCCTCAGTTGAGGATGTACCTGTGTCTTCTCCATAGAGAAGACTACTGACTGGAAAATAGGATGGCTCCTTCAGGGAGGTTCTGGGGCCATGTTGTGCTGACCAGAAGATCTCTGAGGGCCAGCACTGCCAGAGCATGGCTGACAGGCCCCGTGAGCAGTGGCTGGGGTTGACACCTCAGCAACAGCAAGGCAGAGAACTGCAGCATCCCAGAAATCCCCTTGCCTCATCTGAAGGAGAGGCATGTCTGATCTATGCAGTTTGTCCCAGTGTGTTTAATTTCTTTACTTTTTCTAAAGCAGTCTTGCAGCTTTTAGGTCAGACTGTGCTTCCTCCATGGCATTCAGGCAGTCTGTTAGACTGAGCTTATTTATGCCAAAACCAAACTGTGCTCTTTTGAATATGCCAGACTCTGTTTTAGTTGTTAAGATCAGGAAAAATAACATTTCATTTAAGATAAGTTGAGAGTAAATATGTAGTCAGCCTTCCTACCCACCTGATGTTACAAATCTCATCTGTTGATTTAAACCTCAGTGTTCATTCATACCCTGAGATGAAAACCAGCACCAAAACAAACCCCACTTTTGTCAAGGAATATTCAAAGGAATGTCATGTCAGCAAAACTTCAATGAAAGCAAGGAGCATTGAGATGCATAAAACTATAATGTCTCCAGTCCTACATAGTTCTGTACCATATGGCCAGAGAGAGGCAGATGGGCCAGGTCACGGCAGGGGAAAGAGAGGGAGAGACTCGGGATTGTTTTTCTGACCCAGTGGGCCAACACTAACAGACTGTCCCTCATGATCAGGCTACTATTAACAGAAAGAGTTGATAAGAACATGATCCCCATATTTATTTACCCTCAGGTAGTTTTCACATGTGACGCCCAATGAAAATGACCTCTTTTTTTCCAGATGTTTATTTTGGGCCTGGAACATTTGACTCACAAAGAGGCCATGAATTGCACTGCACTTGTCTTTTATTGATTTTAGATGCCAGTTACTTCTATCTGCTTACTTGACTAAAGTTCAGAAACTTGTTTGTCTAAACAAGACAAGGTCAACAATAAATAATGCAAAAAGTTTTTAAAATTATTATTATTATTATTATTATTTCTGTTACATGGCTGTGTAAACATCAGCCCTGTAAAAGTAAAGCAGAACAGCATGGGTACTGTCAGAGAAATCCTGGAATATCTGAAATTATTTCAGCAGGAGAATTTTATTTTACTGCGTTTCTCAGTGAGTTGCCCAGTATTAGCAATAAGAAAAGTTTCCAAACTATTAAAGTTCAAGGTATAATTACCTAAACATGACATGGAAAGATTTTTGGAGGCACTGCTGCAAGAAAAAAACAAACAAACAAAAAACAAACAAACAAACAAACAAAAAAACCCCAACAACACAAAGGTACAAAATTACATGAAAAATACTTGCATAGAAAAGTTGGAGACAGAAGTCAGCTATTTCTGGTTATGATTCAAAGATGCCAAATATTTCACCTGAGATGCAGAATTGGACCCATTAAGAGTAGTAATTCTTCAGGTTTTACTCATAAATTTATCTCTGTTGGATTTTATGGCTTTTCCTCTCAAACACCTTACACATCCCAGTTGATGCCTTCCTGAAGGACTAAGTACCACTACTCTCAACTTTGGATCTAAGAACCTCACCAGAGGTGAGCTCAGCATCTGCCCCACAGAGGGTGTAGAGTTCCTGACCTCCTGGATCCTGGCCCCTCAAATCACAGCCATCCTTGGTCCTGCTGCTGAAGGAGGGACCTCAGCCATGAACATGAGGGACCAATGCTCTTGCTAGAGACAGGTTTCCCTGTTCTTGCAACAGTGGGGATCATGTCACTGCTTGGTTATCACCAACCAGCTAGAATATTTACCAAGGTTTCTTTTTTGCCCAGGACTGGATGCTGATGTTCATTTTGGGGGATTTATTTCTTTGCTGTGCCACTTGGATAAACAATAGGCTGAGACGGAGAAGCCAGTTTTACAACAATGATATCATTTCTCATCCCATCCTAAGCTGTTTTGTAAAATGAAGACTTTGCTAACCAGATATTCTTGTTTGACCTTATGCACAACTAACTAGTTATTATTGCCTGCAAAAGCAGGAAAGCTCTGTGTCCAGAATCTCTAAACCTTATTAAAATGGCCATTTGGGACAGTGTCACTCTAATTAAAACAGAGACTTATTGCTGCTAAATGACATTACTAGAGCTCATATAATTTAGGAAGATCGTTACGTCTTGCTGAGCTTGGAGCCTCTGGCTGACCTCTATGTGCCTCCTCTCCTCGATGCACCATCCTTGGGAAACTCAGCACTTGCACAGAGATTTGACATGGGAAGGGGTGATTTTCTGTGTCCACAGGTGCAGTGGAAGGTCTCTTGGGCCTCCCTGTATTACAGCACTTACTCGAGGGTGGAGATGTGCTGAGGGAAGGGGGGTGTGGCTGCATGTGTGCATCTGCATACAGGTATGGGTAGTGGAAAAGTCAAAAAGTGGGTTATCAAGTCCTTCAAAGAGAATTTTGCCCCTACAGGATAGTCTACACCATTTATCAGTGTTTGGGGCTGTGGACGAGCTCTGGGTTAGGACCCAATGCAAACTGTGGCTGAGCACATTTTGCACTGAGCACAGAGTCACATTTTGCTGAGTTATATAAAACATAACTACTCTTTGCAATCTTTGCAGGCTGGAATTAAACTTTTCCACTATTGACTTCCAATGGGATAAGTATTCCTAAACTACAGGAGCATGTAAGTAATGCCCATTCCTCATCGGTAGAGGTTTCAGAGCACATCTAAGAGAGGAAAGGGGAGATATTTACTGGCTTACCACTCCTGGATTTTCCCTTCTACTGAAAATGGTAAGATTCCTACTGAAAATTAAGGTAGTTCAAAGTAATTAAAACAATTCTGGGTAAAATAAGTCCTGGAGTCCCTGATACAAGCATGGGTGTCAGACACCCACAAATTTCAGAGTTTCATAGAGATACAGCATAGTCACAACAGACTACCTTGGTTTTCAGTTCCATGGAGTCTCATTTGACCTCATCTCTACTTTTGTAAAGTACTTTTGCTCTTGTGCCTCTGAAGCAACTTAATCCAGTTATTCTTATTTAGTCTAATCTTAAAAATACTATAAACCAGCTCTGGTTTGAATATCTCATGGATTTGCTTTACAGATGTTTTTTGCTCTTCTGAACCGTCTTTTTCTCTCCATTTCCCCTACTTCAAGAAAAAGCTTCCATTGACTGGTAAGACACAGAAATGTTTCTGAAAGGCAAGCAGCTAGACTTCTGGGAAAGGGAATGATATATTCAGAAACTTCCTAGAAATGACAAAAAGCTATATGAGGGTGCCAAAACTCTGGTCACTTACAAGAACTCTTTCAATGTACATACAGAAGCAAGAATGACAAAGAACAAAGAAAACAGAGGACGTAAAGAGGGCAAGAAAACTAATTTCCCAAGTATTAAATGTTTAGAGGCAGAATACTGGTGCAAGTGATAATTTAGGGCAAGTGATTTCCCCTACTCACCAGGAATATAATAGAAACAAAAATCAAAGTATAACTCTGCTAAATATATATTGTCCCAGCTTGATGCTGCAAAGTACATTTCATTACAAGCCAAAAGAACAGCCCACACTGATGCTTGCTCGGATGTCTCAATTTCTGGATTAAGCTGTCCCATTGTTTTGAAGCATAGTTATGTTTTAGAGATCAATGGGACATAGACTATCCTAATCTACTATGAACAGCCCATAGCAGAGAAGGGATACCCTGCACTGGAGAGCCATCTAAGTCTTCTAATTACTTTGGCTACTGATAGATTGGCTCTTACCCCCTTGAATTCCTTTGTCACTGAGGAGTTAAAATTCATGAGCGTCTATGCTGCTGAATGCTTACTGCAGTGCTGCTATTTTCTGCGCCAAGCTAGCCATCACTGCAAAAAGTCGGAGGTCTGTCAGGCCATCTGTTACATAATAGTCAACAATCTCTAAAATCTGGGGAAACTGAGATGGAGAGAGCAAAGATGATGAAGGGTTTTAAAAGAACAGATTGCTGCCTTGCTTGGAAGGGAGGGAGGCAGGGGGAAGGGGGCAAGGCTGGATAAAAAGCCCTGATAGAAGCAGAGACAAACCTGATTAGCACAACCAGCAAAACAATCCCCCCAAATATTAATGCTTTCTCCAAAGAAGTTAACAAGGACACCAGATTGGTGGGAAAAAAGATGCTTTAGGGCAGGAAAGCTGAAGGAGGCCACGAAAAATTACAGCTGTAGTTTAGACATTGCCATACACAAGTAGACACTGAAGACAATTTAAGAACATTTTCTAAATCAGTAAAGAACACCAGCACAAATATTTCTGTCTCTGTGTTATACAATACATTCTTACTCTACCACAGGAAAGTAAGTGTCATATTTTCATTTTTTCCTTTCCTCCTTTCCCCCTCCCTTTGCAAAGGAGGTGTTTGCTAATTTTAAGGCATCAGAATGGTGATGACTTGCAAGTGGGGCTCAGCCACCTCATATTTGTCTTACTTTGTGTCCACATTTTTAAAAAGGCTGACAATATCTGGTGAAAAATACTCTCAGGAGACATAATATCCATTTAACTGCTTCTGCAGCCACTGAAATCATACCAGCAGTAATACTGGCTGGCTGAGCCACCCAGCTTCATTTAAACTCTTCTAACACTGACCTGACTTTCAGTCTGCTCTGTCCAATTCTGTTATGTTCTTATCCTTGCTGCCCTGGCTAAAATCTTGCAGAGTTTACTCTACCAGCAATAAACATAATGCAGATGTCTTCTCAATTTCCTTGGGGATGGGGTATGGGGATGTGCCAGACTAAGCACACTGAAGGTCTCACCACCAGGCTCCTTGGAGCTTCCTCAAAATGGATATCCCCTCTACATCAAGGTACAAATTTTACCCCCAGACTCTCCTGACATGGAAAACCACTGAGAATCAGAAGCCTTATGCCAGTCTTGGGAAATGGTTTCTGCTTAAAGAGATATTGGAAGTAACAAGCACACTTTAGGTTTTGGTTCTGTCAACCCTCTGCCTTTGAGGGACTTCCTATCAACAAGACTCAGAAGCCTCTTACAACATGAAAACACATGAACTTCACTTCTGCAAAGTTCATGTGCTTCAGAGCATTTCCTCAGACCACACCAGAGTTGCATGTGCTTTCTTGCTCAAGTGTTTTGCTTTATTATTTTTATTATTTTATCTATATACTTTATTATTAAAGTATTTGCTTTGAGCAAATAATATTGAAACTACAGTGGAAAACCCAAAATGTAGATATTGAGGAAGGAATAGGAAAGGGATATTTTCTGAATGCACATATATAAAAAACTAAAGATGCAGGGATAACTTTACTGGTTAAGTTTTCCTATAACAGTAACCACTCCCAAAGCAAACATATCATAATGGAAGCAATTCAAGTCTGTGTTCATTTACTCATTGTTGTTACTATAGATAAAGGTGGTTCATTAACAGGTATGCAAGTGCATAGTGTGATGCATCCCTCTTAGCTGGATCACCAGCTAAGATAATGCTGACAAATGGAAAAGATGAGCTTTATCGGTCTGATAAAAATAAACAATAAATGCAGGCAGTGCTGAACTGGATTATCATAGTGCCACATGAGTTGTGTAATGATGTTAGCAGTGGCGCCTGCCTCAGAGCTGATGCTTCAGAATACTAACACTGAGCCACTTGATATGTGTTTGATGTCTAAACAAGTCACATCCTTTGCTGAGAGGAACACATTGTGATGGAGACGGGCTGTGGGGCTTCAAGTTTCAGATAAAAATCTGTCCAGAAGAATTCCATATAAATAATTGTCCAGAAAGACTTTCCACTTTTAATCATATGAAATATGTGGTTGGACCCTTTTTACTTCTTTTGTTGTGTTTTTTTGGTTTGTTTTTTTTTTAACATCCAAATAACTTGATCCCTGCTCTAGTGCTAAAGCCTTGTCTAACATTTCGTGCTGAGAATGCAAAGCAGGGCACCAAGTACAGTAGTACAAATAACACTTTATTTACAGTTTCATGGCTTTCAGATTTCCTGTCTCCATAATCACTTCCTACTAATTTCCTTCTGTTTTGTTTGAAATGGTAGTCTTTTCAAAGAAAGTGCCCAAAGAAACAACGCCTTTGTAAGGTTTGGATTAAATCACGGAGGTTTTTATACTTCTTTTTCTGTATTTCCCAGTACCGGTTTTCTGCATTAACAGAGTTTGTGCTGTATGTCTGGATGGTTCAAACAGGATCGTGATAAGAGAACTGCAAAAAGGCCAGCACTGAAGGGCCAAAGTCTCAGCTGGAGGAAGCTGGCACAGCTCCACTGATGTGCATCAGCTACAAACCAGCATCTTTTGAAGACCCAAATAAATGTTTTAATGCTGGACATGAAAAATTTTCAAGCAATACCATGACAATTGGAAAATTTACTAATACTTGAGCACATACAAAAGATTAAGACAAAATCAAATATAAATCTATTGTAGGAAGTAAATTAGAACAACTACCACAGAAATGGGGTTTCAGTACAGGGAGACTAGCACAATCTGAAATTAAATCCACAGAGTATCTGACATATTTTTATCTTGTCTAGTGTTTCAGTTGCCTAATGAGCAACATCTCCTACAGCTATATTTAGATTTCTATACATTATGCCAAATTGGCTGACCAAAATGGAACAGATCCCAAATCCTCTGCCACTTTTCAAAATGAAGATAATAATTGAAAAAAGAAAAAAAAAATCTGTGGAAGGACATAACATTGAGTAGCACAAGTAGACTGTACACTTAGTGTTATCTTCTTGTTCTATCTCAACTACCTTGCCAAAATTAGCTTTCTATAAATGAAGGCATACACCCCATTTCCACTGCTGACCTACGACCTTCCCCTTCTTTCAGAGCTCTGATTTCTCTCTAGGCAATTCAAACCCTGAACACTACTCTTAGTTCTAAAAACAGACAGAAAAATAACTTGTGTTATTTAATTTATTAGTAGGTTATGCATAGAATTGTTTAATAAAACAATACCTCACACATGTGCCAGTGCTGCTGGTGAGGTTGCTTTCCTTTATGTAAGGAGAGTGTTGACCAACCAAATATCATGAAAACAATGAAGGTATAAATACTGGAAATGTCTGCCACCCTTCTCACTCTTTTCCTGGAATGGATCTGTTGACTTTACTTACACTGTAAGTCAATAAAGAGGCAACTTCTTTCAAGGCCATCAAAACTTTCTAGGGGTTCAAGTACTCATCTCATCAGCATCCTCCTGCAAGGAGACTCACAATGTTAGTTTTCAGAAAATTAGATAGCTCTCTGGGCAGAACTCCAGTGTCTCAGAGTGTGGCTTTTAAAATGCATAGTTAAGCTCTGCTTTCATTTTTCAAGTTGAAGGAAACCCTCAAAACCTCTTACTCTTTCCCTTCACTGAACACAAAAGTGCAGTAGTTCAGCTTCTTTTGGCCCCACACCACCTTCTTCACCAATTAGTCATTTCTCAATACATAGTACAACAATGGTAGTCATAGAAGAAGAACTTTGAAAATTCGAAAATTTTATGAATATACAAAAATTCTGAAAGAAAAAAGGCATTTTACATTTATCTATGGCTTTCCATTATCTACACTGAGCTAAAATACACTACAGTTTTTCTATATAGATACTAATATTCATTCTTTTTCTCAGTGAGATGGTACACCAGATATTTGCAGGTTCTGCACAATCTAAATGGCATTATGATCTTCTGGAGAGGACACAGAGACAGAAAATAAAAGACTTGAAAAGGCAAGAGTTGATGTGATTTATAGCTTCTTTTACACAAACCAACCCTCTTTAGTCAAAAGTCATTTACATACAAGAGACTATTACTTTTTTTTCCTCACCCCATCTGTCTTTCATGAAACTTCAGTGCTTACCTGGCTAATTATAAGGAGCACCCAGCTTTTGACTGGATAAGTCCTTACTATAATCTACTAGATAATCTACTAGATTTAAAAGATGCAAGTCACACCAGAGATGATGGTCATGTCTGCATCATAAACTGGAGGACCGTGCAGAGATTCCACAGTTGCTGGAGCCCTGAGCAGCTGTACCCACAGCTTTCAGTGCCCCACAGTCTACAATAACTAGCATGGGTTTGGGAACAACTTATCCACAGTCAGAGCAGTGCTGCTGCAGAGTCCACGCACATCATCCTCCACAGAATCTGCTCTATTGTGCACCTTCTAACACAGCTGCTGGGTGTCTGGGCTGGCTTTGCCTCACACCCAGTTGGGTTGGCTCCTTCTAGAACACAGATCCTTACACATTCACTTTGAAGTTTACACAAATTAAGATAAGTAAATGTGATCAGTGGAGAAAATCTGGTCATATTGTTCTCTTATTACACTGGAAGTTTTACCAGTCTGCCTTAGTCAGACTGGCCTACTCAAAATACATGTTCCTCAAAGGATCATTATAAAACATTTCTTTCTTCACCATGTAGGACAGGGTGTAGAATTGTGAGAACTCTTAAAAGTTTTTCTTAAATCTTCTCTTTACTGTCTCCAGGAGTGAGAGCAGGAACAAGATGAATTATTTCTCATTGCAGTGATAGGCAGAAAAACTTTCTGGAGAAGAGCTTAAATAGTGGGAAGACTGATCTCTTAGAGACTTTTATCAGCCTTTGATGAAGCCTAGAACCTCAAAAAATAATTAGTAATGTCAGTTTTAAAAACCCAAACATCACCTACTCCATGCTAAAGTAAGGTCTTGGTTACAAACTGGGAATGTATTTTCTAGGAAAGGGACATTAAAATTGAAGTTGTAGGCAGACATGGGGCAAAAAGAGAATAGTTTATGTTTTATGGAGAGAGAGAGAGAGAGAGAGCAAATATGGAGGCATTCCATGCTTCTCATAGCCAAAACGTTGTGAATTCCCTCCCCTGCTCTCAAATCTACCCCCTGAACTAGTTTTTACTTGCAGTTGAATCAAGATGATAATGAAGCAATAGTATTCAGGAAATGACACAGAGAAAGGAGGAATCAAGTGAAAAAGCAGTATCAGACATGACCTGAAACTTTAGAATCCTACTTCAATCAACTTTATATCCTGAGTAATAGTGAGAGCATGTGAGAGCTTAGCCAAGCTCTGAGTATGCCTTTTATCTGTTCAGGTGCTCAAGAGAGAGTCCAAGACCAAAAACCTGGTACCCAGGAGAGCTTTTATCAAGAGAAAGGTGGTCTTCAGGTCCCCACTGAATGAGGGAAGGGGCAGAAGTTGTGTGGGAGGTGTTCTCCAGCTGTGGAGAGATGCAAACACTTTGCTGCTGTCCTAATATTTCACACCCCAGACCAGACCACAAGACAAACAAACTGGGTGTTGTTTCAACAGGCTCATTTGACATGGTCTAACACTACAAGAAGTGAAAGAAAACCTTAGTGCCCCTCCCACCCCCCTCCTTTGACCAATTGAGCTGTCACTGTCTGCACAGAAAGTGATTGTTCAGTCAAAAACGCATTTCAGCCTGATGCAAACGGAGCAGTCTTGAAAAGTGGAGTTTCCTTTTGTGCCTCCCCTCCAAGGGGAGTGAAAGGCAGCAAGGAGAGAGGCAGGAGGGAGGGAGGGAGGTGACCACTGTGCACCATCAGCACTCCATGCTGCCTGCTCTGCAGCCCACCCTCAGCAGGCAGCCCTAAAGGCAGCCAGCTGTGGCCTTGCCAGTGGGGTGAGCAGTCTTGTTTAGTCAGTGACAGATATTTTCAGGGGGAAATTTTCAGAGGAAGCTGGAAGAAAGTGTTGGGATGATGGAGTTTCAAAACCAGAGCTTTGCTAAACAGCAGGTTGCAACCTTTGGTTAAAGTTTATCTTGCAGAGGTTGGTAGCTTAGCAACAAGGAGTTTTTTCATTTGTTTTGTACAAACAAAAGAAGCAGCATCAGGCATATCAGAGTACAGATGTGTCAAGGCATCAGGGGATAATCACTGGGGAACAGTGATTTGCAGCAGGGATGAGCAGGGATACTCATCTGCAGCAACATGGGACTCTTCTTCACAGAAGAGAATGAGATTGTCAGGACACGGGAAGGATTTTCAAGATCCCATCCAGGGTAAAGTCACTCCCATTCAACCTTACTTGTATATGCCAAGAGTTTATTTTCAGTTTTGAAGGTGTCCATGAAGTAAGTGTCATGGAGTTGACTTCCTATTTTGAGGAGTATCTGTGACTACTAAATCTCACTTTAATTTGGGTGCAGAATAATGTAATATATGGGAGGGGAAAAAAAAAAAAAAAAAGGAAAAAAGAAAGGCAAGTCATATATGCAAGTAGCAAATAGTCCTATAGCATAGCAAAAATGGCAGTTCTGTAATCAGGCAAACATGGAATTTGTACCTTGGGGAGTTTTGGCAGGCTAACTGGACTATTGATCTCTGTCCCCATTCAGAATCTTTCCAGGCAGCAGTTTTCACTTTTGGCTCAGTACTAAAAACCAACAATGAAGAAGCTGTCACATCACCACATCACGTCCTTCATCTACTCCATTGAGAATCTGTATTCACAACCAGTATCTCTTTCCATTCAAGTCAATAAATATTTTGATTTCACAAACTCTCAACAGAGAAAGTACAGCAGCAGAAAGGAAAAGATGCCCTAATTACTCACAGGTAAAGATCTCAGGTTCTCACTAAACATTTTTACTCCTACCCTCCACTAATGAAGTCATTACGTAATAAGTGTTGAGCAACAACAGAATGCACAGGTTACACAGCCAGTCTGAAGTACAGCTCTGATGAACAGCATAGGTGACCCTCTGCTCCAGTAAGTTTTCTCACCTTAAAAAGGTGAGAAGCCAAATTTCTCCAGAGCTTTCCATTCAGCAGCACTAAAGGCAAGCAATGCAGGAGTGATCTTCACCAGCAGGTGCCTGGGGGACCACTCAGTGTCCCCATGGGACACTGCCTGCTATCCATGTACTTGCCAGACATGCAGTGAACAAGGCAGGCCTCCAAAGAAGAGGGGAGCTTTCGCCATCAACACAAGGATGCTCCTCTTAGATACTGTGTAAGAGAAGCAAAATCTGCAGAAATGCCCTCTGCCTCTAGACAGATTTGTGCAAACAACCCTCAGACCACAGGTTGCCACAGGTCTTACTGACACTGGCAACACCAGAAGGTCATTTACACACAGAAGGCCTGGGCCTGGCAACACAGGATAAGGCTTTTTTAAGGATAAAGGCTTTTGTTACACTCTGCCACAAAGCTCTGGTTGTTTGGAAGTGTGCTTGAGCAATCTCAGTTATCGATGTGAAAACTGATGTAATTGAGTGACTAGAAAACATAGTCTCTTCTTCCTATCCAGTCAATAAAACACCTTTAATTTTCTCAGAAAATACTTTTTTTTCTGCAAAAGATTGTGCAAAGAGAGTAACGTGGACTTAGGACACCACTAGGATCAGCTTGCCAACTCCTAACATCTTGAAATGGAGCCTCCTATTCCAGAAGTCTGGTGAACATGTTATGGGTTGGTAGTGCTGGGGGCCAGGGGAAGGTAAAATGTTGATGTATTGCTGGTTTTAGTTTTATGTGTACAACTTCTCTCCCTTTTGGACACACACACAAATACACATCTTTCACAATTTATGTGATATACAACAACATCAATTTTGTCAGGTTGCAAACATTTATCCTAGGAAACCTAAGTATTTCTACTACTTCAATGAGCTCCCAATAAAGAGAAGGTTCCTGCAGATCTACAGTGGCACCTTACCTGAAAAAAAATTTCATTGTCCAACTTCATCTCACCCAAAGTTTTCAAAGGATCAGAAACATGGAAGCAAATGTTCACATCTTAAGAATTCCATTGGATTTAAAGCTTCCAACCTGACAGATGAAAATCTCCCATAGCAGTGATCCATGCCATCAACAACGGAAATTTTAGGACCAACACTGTTTTCTTGAAAGGAAAACTTGCTTTCTTATACCCACTTGTGATTGTTTTGCAGATCTACAGAAGGCCTTCCACTTCTGCAGCAGGGCCAAAACACCTTCATTGTGCAAAGTACAACCCAATAAAGTGTCCCCACCATGATGTAAGAGAGAGAACTCTCATTAATCAGGACACATTCTGAAAAACACTGCCCAAATTACATGCATCAAAATTTGAATGCAGTTCCAGACTCAATATTCTACATTGAAAGTGACTCCTATAATTATAACTATTCCATATTTAGAACGATAGGTTGAGTGAACAAGAGAAAAGAAGGGCATAGAATGAAATAGAGAGAAACAAAAGAAGGACCTCTGTGTCAGAGTGAGTCACAGATTTGTTGAATTCAGTAATATTCACAGGATGAAGGAATTATTCTTCTTCCTGACCAGAAGCATTGAGCTCAGGTGAACAAATACCAAGCAGAAGAAGCAGCAGTTCAATTAGTAAAGTTTAAAAAGGAGAAGAATCAGAGTCTCTCATAGAATTGGAAGTTAGGGAGGACTGGAGGGGCAAAGTTCAGGTCAATGTCCTGACTCATAATTCAGGATTAAGAATGGGATTTTCTGCTGTTAGACAGGGATATGTCAAATGACAGAGGAGATGGAATTTCATGCGAGATTGGCCAAGCAAGAGACAAATTTGAGATAAAATTATGATGCAGATGTGAGAAGTGTAATTCCACGTCTGTTGAGGAAGGTATTTCCAGTAGAGAATTATCAGTAAGCAGCAGTGGAAAGACTTTTTTTGTGCTGATGGCTCGAGGCCTGCTTGTCCCCTTCCAGACTACCAGAGAGCCTTCTCTGATCACCCCAAAAGGCTGTGCTGCTGCTCCCCTTCTCCTGGGGCAGTGCTGCAGGGTCAGCCCTGACATGGCACTGCTGGCCAACCTGGCTGAGTGGAGGCCTCGAGCAGGAGCTCAGGAGCTGTGTTTAAGATCCCACACTTGCCCTTGGACCCCACATGAGTGACACTGTTGACCCTGACCTGTGGTCTGACTTCTTGGCTTGACCTCAGACCTGCCTCATTGCAATGGATGTGTCTAGAGCCATTAGGCCGCATTAGACCCTGGTGACTGCCAGTGGATGTGCCCTGCTCTCCTCTCTTCAGCAGTGTGGGGCAGGGATCCCACTGTCCTGCCCATCCTGCTCCCCTGCCTCACCCTGGATTCCCAACTCTCCTACCCTCCCTGTGCCCAGATGCAGGGGGAAAGAGCGAACCTGGAGCAGGTTCAGGGTGACAAGCAGAGCATCAGGGACACTGAAAGGGCCTGCTTTGGTCAGCCTGTCAACGCCACAGCTGAGCCGGAGCACAAACCACCTCACTAAATATCTCCAAGGGAAGCTGGCAGAAAAAGGAGCAAGCAAAAAAAAAAAAAAAAGCTGGCAGTGTTAGCATGAAAACAACTGTCTTTTGGAAATTAGACACAGATTTCTTACCACCAAAGCAGCCTGCATCTTGAAAGGCCTGCTAATCAGTGCAGAGGGAGGAGGAATAGCAGGTTTTAGATTGAGCTTGAGCAGCTCATGGAAGAAATTATATGGCAGGGAGAGTAAGGGCCAGATCCAAGTGCTTATTTGTGCAATGAGCACAGCAGTTCTCAGCACATCCTTGGGGTTGGCAGCAGACTGCGGAACAGGGGATACCTGAGGAAGTCGAACTTTTTCTTTTCACTTGTCTTTTCACTACAACCTTTGTGCCTTGTTTTCCTTCTTGCTTCTCTACACTGCATATTCCAACCATTGTGACTCCACCACAGCTGGCTAATTGGAAGGAGATAGAAGTCCCCATTTATCTTTTAGGTAAATTTCCCCTTGTTTTAAACAATTAAAAAAAAATACTAGCACTACCATGCTCGTTTAAGGTGTGCCTGATTAATTCCTTGGTTTACCTGGAGAATACTGAAGTTAATTACAGTCAGTGCTCACTGCAATGTACCCTTTTCTCTGCCCTCTTCTCTCAGAGTGAGCTAAAGAGAAAGCCTGAGCCCATATCTGAAATCCTAATTCAAATACTGCATTCAGTCAAGCAGTTTAAAATTGCTTTTAGGAAGGGAGGGAGGGAGG